>JAODKE010000034.1:46964-62085 GCA_026779605.1 Mormyrus hasselquistii | reverse complement strand
GTACAGGAGGTAAATGCAAATAGACACATGTTATTTAGTAGCGTAACCAGTGGATATAAAGCCCCCAAGAAAGCTGACACATGGAGAGATATCACCTTCTCTGTGAACGGTTGGCAAGCTCTTCAAGAAGTAACAAATGCCATTTTGATAGCAAGGCCAATGCGCAGAATATTTATAATCCGCACGATCGCCGTTACTACCATGAAAATAATTTTTACATTTTAAAAAAATATATATTTTTTATTTTACTTTTTTAATAAACTATTCAAATACTATCGTTTTATGGATTAGAATGAACAAAACTGCTATAACCGATTATTTTGAACAAACTATCATTACTGAAATGTGCGCACGAATGGACTTGAGTGCGTAGATTCTGTTTTTAGCTAAGAACAAATTCATATAAAGAACATTGGCGAATGTCAGAATCTTTGAAGATCCTTCCAGTAAAAGGATTAAGAACAAATTTGTTTGTAAGAACGGTTGGTGAATGAGGCTCAATATCCAAGTGTCTGAGTGTTACTTCTAAAAATTACATTTTATTTACATTTCTGTTATTATTCCTTCACCATAAGACCCCTATATTTAGGTCACTGCATCACTTTTATCAGTGATATATTTGTCCAGTGCTTGAAGTGGGAAAAAATAAGTGCAGGAACACTAATTTTCCGACATTTGTGCGGTGGAAAAAAAATCAAGTCTTTAAGATGTGTTGGTTCAAAAACTATTTTAATTTAATCATTCTTCCAAGCAATAATCTATAGGCATAGGTTACTTTTTTCTAATTCACAAATGGAATACTGAAAAACCATTAAAACAACAAGAACCAGACCAGTGTGATACTTGTAGGCCCAGTATAAATTGCAACAGTTTGCATTGCTTCCCTGATGAGATTGGTTGGGATGCATATGATAGGGCACTGTCGTGGCTCGTGGGTAATGTAGTCTTTTATCGGTCCTGTGATATTGTCTATTCTCGGGTCACTGTCGCTGCGTCGGATCAGTTTCAGTAAGTATCGGAACGCAGAAAAAAGTGGCGGAACCCAAAAGACGAAAATACAGAAGCCCACTTCAAGCCCTGTATTTGTCAAATATTTTTGCTCAGTACTTACAGGGATGGCTTTCACCTTACAATCTGCAATAAGCAGAAACTCAGCAGGATGACTTTACTGTGTTTTGGACCTTTCTGTACCTCGAGTTGTTGCACGTCACCTGTCTTTGCAGTCGCGGTATTTTTCTGCCTAGCAATACAACTGTAGGGATATATAGTGTTCATCATATATTTTGGCACGGTGGTTCAGTGGGTAGCACTGTTGCTTCACACCTCCAGCGCTGAGGTTTGGACTTCTGCCTTACTCGATGTGTGTTGTTTTGTGTTCTCACCATGATACTCCAGTTTGCTCTTGCAGTTCTGTAAATGAAAAACTAGTATGTAAAAAAGCATGCAATTAAAATCACATCTGCCAGCAGTCACTGCACAAAATACGTCCTTTTCTTTACACAATATCACACTTTGATGTCATTTTAAACATAATTTCAACCTGTGGTGAGGTTTAAAACCAGGATTCCCTTTCGAGTGACGATGTTCAGTTCGTACTGCAGCGTACGACATAGTCAGAAACATCATGTGTCATGTGACCGGAAACAGTCGTGGATCGATACAGGAAATGTTTCCGTGTTGACGACGTTCTTGTCTTTATCCGTAAAAGTTCACAGCCTAAACAGACTAAGGTTAAATTGTATGTCACTGTTTTGTAACGTATGTTGGTAATGTAAGGAAGTAACGCAGTCGAGAACCAAGTCCAGGTGAAATACTGTCTGTAGCGCGGTCCCATTTCCGCCAACGTCTGGCTGGGAGAGGTTCGCTTGGGTTCCCTGACTAGGACCGTCCTGAAGGCGAAGCCGCGTTAGCTAGGAGCTAGCATCACCGGAGCGAGCCATGGCAGTTGTCAACGAAGGAGCGCTGAAGAAAATGCTGTCTAAGGTTTGTGGCCTTTAGCAGCTAAAGAAAAGCACCTTTTCTGACGACTTCGGACAGCCTTTTACTTTCCGTTTCTAAATTAGCTAAGCTGGCTGAGCTTTTGTGCTGTGGTCCATATTAAGTGGGCCGACAGAGCTCTGCGTCTTTATCATGTCGTTATAAAAGAAATCATACAACTGTTTAGTGTTTCGGGTACTTAAAATGCGACCTCGAAATGAAATCCGATTAGACGTGTGTTCTACACTCCCGTGTTTTGCTAACGTAGAAAGCTTGCGTGGTGCGATCTTATTATTGTTCATTATTGTTATTGTTGTACAGCAATACAAGTACAGAGATCTGACCGTCCGGGAAATCATAAACGTCATCTCTCACTACAAAGATCTGAAGCCCGTGATGGATGCCTACGGTAAGTACCATCGCCATCACACGGGATGCGGCCGGCTGCCCCTCAGCACCCTGTGTAATCGGCAGGTGGTTATACAGTCACGCTGGGCGGAAAGCAGGCGATTTGTGGTCAGTCGTAACGTGCAGCTGTGATTAATGTAAGACGTGTAAACGCGCATAAGCTAGGTTTATAGTTAAATCTGCCGTTTCGATTCATTCATGGTTTTGTGGGCAAAACACATTACAGATAACCAATTGCGGGGGATATTGATTTGAGGATGTTCTATTCACAGTGTTTAATGATGGGTCAAGCAGAGACTTGATGAGTCTAACAGGAACTGTCCCAGTCAGCTACAAAGGTTGGTATAGATAATTGAAAGACAATTGAATGTGTATGACATTATTAGTAGTGTTGTTCTGATTTGTTACGTTTTGTTTATTTATTTGTTTGTTTATGAAAAGCAGCAATTTTGTTTAAGTAAATATGCTGTAACACTTTTCTCTGGTTTAAAAGACTTTGCTGTTTTTTTTTTTTTTTTTTTTACTGTTATCGCTCCCCACCCCACCCAACCATATTTCACTAGGAAATGTTTACAACATCCCCGTTTGTTTGTGGCTTCTGGACACCTACCCGTTCAACCCACCCATCTGTTTTGTGAAGCCCACCAGTACCATGATGATCAGAACAGGGAAACACATAGATGCCAATGGAAAGATTTACCTCCCCTATCTACACGAGTGGAAACATGTAAGTCCATATCGGCTCTGCCTTCTGTGCACTTTGAGGTTTTGGTGGGAAGTTGTGTTCGTTTCCGGTGTCTCTTGATGCTTGGTTCCGAGTTCTTGCGTTTTGAACAAGCTTCTGTGTCCTGTCCCACAGCCTCAGTCGGATTTGTACAGCCTAATCCAGGTGATGATAGTGGTCTTTGGGGAGGAGCCTCCGGTGTTTTCTCGGCCCACCACTCAAGCACCCTACCAGGCTTTCCAGGCTGCCGGTCCTCCAAACAGTAAGCACAGCATCTCGAGATGTGCACTGGATACTTAACACCGGGAGTAACTGACCAAGTGCAAAAATGGAAAGTGCAGCTTTTCCATCAAATTGTTTAATAATAACCAAAGCAAATTTGCTCTGTAGATACCATAATAAAAATGGCTGGCAAGTTGCACAGAATGAAGTTATGTTTTTCTTGTTAATCACAGTCAGTGAGACGTAACTTTGCGGCACGGTTAAAACATGGCTAAAAGATGGTTCTTAAGTATATTTATTTCCCAAGTCTCCCAGTAATCAGTCTCTATATATAAATGAAAGCAGGACATGACAGTTCAGGACGGTAAGTTTGTAATGATGCAGCAGAGGCATGGATATTCATGGATGAAATATTCATTTTAAAGCACGATCGTTCCTGTTCGCACCTATTTGTGCTGTTTTATATCCATGACACTGTGGCTGTTTTCCATCCCTCTGTTCTTCTCCAGCTTCCTACATGCCCGGAATGCCGACGGTGTCGCCCTACGGATCCGGTATTGCTGCCAATACCAGGTATGGTGTCTGCATGACCAGCAGTCTTTTGCTGTCGGCTCGTATCGTAAAAGCAAGATAGATAGTTCACTTTGATACAGACTTAAGTGTTTTGAACTTGGTAGATTAAAGAACAAAAACATTGTTAAGGTGAGTAGCTGTATGGGTTTATGTTAAGACTCTGGTAATATAGTCAAAGTTCTTCACGTAGATGGAATCTAAGATAGACTTGTTCTTTGATATCTTTGAGTGATGTGTTAAGTGATGATCTTTTCCTGATGTGTTATTTCCCTCTAGTGGATACCCAGGGTATCCGTACCCCAGCGGTAACTCCTACACTGCTGCAGCTGGTTCAGCCCACTATGGGCCGCAGCCCCCCGTCACCACTGTCGGTAAGTTTCCTGCTGGGAGCTGTAATGTTTGCTTAGGACCTTCTGTTACAAAAAGTGAAGAATGTGGAAAATACAAGGGCGAAAACATAAAGCAGAATAACCTTATTTCCATTACTACAGGAGGACTGTTCATGAAATGTAGGGTGACTTAACTTAACTTAAATGACACTTAGTTCAGGTGAAGTGGAAACGCTGCAGGCAGTCGGTCAGGACTGGGAATGTAGACTGAACTTAAGAGGAAGAGTCAGACACCATTGACTAGTCCTTAGGTAGGTTACTTGCAGAGGGAATATGCGTAGAACCCAGGAACATCAGTGCATACGTGGAATATCCGTGACATATGAATAAGTAACATAAATTGTCGGTAATGCAACACTTACTTGTATATCCACGCACACTCTCAACGTAACAAAAGGGGAGCTTTCGTCTGAGAAGTTAACTAAACCAGAATATACGCGCCGACTCCCTTATGCCAGCTGCCTGCATCCTCACTTTGCCCTCTTCCGGTCAGATGGCTTACGGACGCACGTTACCAGTCCTCGGACGTTGCGACGTGAATAAATTATAATAATTATCAGGTCTTTTGTACAGTTCATGTATAAATGTATTCATTCTGTCAAACTGGTATTGCATTATTATTTGACATTTAGTATATTGTAGATCAAGCTCACAGGTACAAGAATCTTTAGTGTTCTGAAGAATGTGTCAATTAGCAGTTTGGTTTGTGAGTTTTCTCATATATCAGATGTGACTGCTAACAGTGTTTCCAAATACCCTAGATGTTAGCTGTTCAATTGCTGGAACATCAGTTACAAAAAACTTCAGATTTATTAAATGTGCCAAATTTTAAGAATATATATGAAGTATGGACAAACTGCATTGGATAAGAGCAGTGTTCAAAACCCACTGAAAAGCGTCGATGAACACTATCTAACTGTCAGTCATTATGTTCAGTGATTGCTCTGAGTTTTTGGTTAAATGTCAGTTTTAAACAACCGGATGTTCCCTCCTATAGTCCACAAGGATAATGTCCCAACTGCATGTTCATAAATAAATTAGTGGTCTTTTGGACAGAAAGAAATTAAACTTCATCTGCAGCTTCTCCATTCACCAGATCTAAAAATGGCTGAACCTCTTTAAGACATTTCAAAGCACTAATTTTAAGACAAGATTTTTCTTGAACGGCCCTGGGGCCTCCTACTGTACATACTGTTCACGAATGAAGTGGTTCTGAATCAGATGTGGTTCTGTTCTTAATTTATCACTAGATTTTGCTGTATTTATAGATGTTGCTGTTATATACACAGATAGAAGAGTGGACCAAACCACAAGTATAGAGTAGAAAGGCTGGTGCTGTAAATATTTCTAAATATGGTCGAAGCATCAAGGATCCCAGGCAGTCTTGAATTATATTAAAAACATTTTCAGCATTTTTCTCTCTCTCTGTCCTGCCACTTTTCATATGGTGGCCCCCCAGTCTCTGTCTGGAGGGTCGGTGCAGGTCACCTGAGCTGCACTTATGCCTAGTTGACTCCTTGACAGCACATGGACTGTATTGTGCTATTTGCCTCACTTGGTAGGTGATTGGTTGGGATGGCCCTCAAGTTAGGGCATCTGTACATGTACCTAGACTTTTTTCCATGGGTTTAGTGCTTCCCTTCCCCACAGTTTAGTGTACGTCTGCCAGCAAACGCCCCTGTCCGCTGTCCTCACCCACCATTCGGCACGGTGTCTGTAAGCTATCAGCGCGTGCCGGCTCATCCTCACGCGCGTGAACGCAGCGTGCTCTCTCAGAAATACAGTAGACTTTAGACTGTCAGTCGTTGTCATTAAAGATGAGTGTTTATTGCAGCATGCTGTGTGTTTACGGGATGAAAGAATAAAGATGGAAGAAAAGAAGCTCGTATATTAAGGGACCGTCACAAATAGGGGCAGCTAAGGAACAGGGGTAAACGCTTAATACTTATAACTATTTTTAAATGAAAGCTATTACAGACATTAAGGCATTATATCTGGGGGGGTGTCTTAAGTAAAGTGAATCTTGTTCTAAATGACTAATGTATGTTTCTTTTGTTGCTGTTTTTTGCTTTTTGTGTCTGAAGCACAAAATACTGGGACCCTACTGTGTGTGGTGTACACCGGGATTGTCTGGTCTGACACTTTGTTTAAACATTAAACAATGCAGGCACAAACAGGTGCACATTTGAGAGATGCGGGGCCGCCTTGTATGAGTGAAACTGCTCCCGGAATGGAGTCTGAAATATAAAAGTAAAATATCACCACATTAGATGAAGCGAAACGGTGAAGGTGTCCTTTAGCCCTTGAATACTTAATGAGTTTGGTATCACATGATTGGATGCTTTGTAGCATACTGAAGTTTGTGAAGCATGGAGGCTTGGAGCATGGAGCTTGCTACCTGTGAGTCCCATCCCCCCCAGGCCCAAGCCGTGACGGCACCATTGGAGAGGATACCATCCGTGCTTCCCTCATCTCGGCCGTGAGCGACAAGCTTCGCTGGAGGATGAAGGAGGAGATGGACCGGGCCCAGGCAGAGCTGGATGCCCTTAAGAGGACCGAGGAGGACCTGAAGAAAGGCCACCAGAAGCTTGAGGACATGGTGTCTCGTTTGGACCAGGAAGTGGTGAGAAAATCCCTTGGACTTCTTCAGGATTTCAGACCAAGGCCCTTTAAGGCCCTTTAACAAACACTGGACTTTTAGGGCTATCTTTATAAAACGGGTAGAGTCCATTTAATCTTTGCACCAGCCACAGCTGTTTGCAGCTCACTGCTCCATGTATGTAGTCAGTGTTTCATTATCTGTCTCCTTCACCCACCCATCAGGCGGACGTCGACAGGAACATCGAGCTCCTAAAGCGTAAGGATGAGGAGCTGACCACCGCCCTGGAGAAGATGGAGAGCCAGTCTGAGAACAATGACATTGACGATGTCATTGTGCCCACCGCGCCTCTCTACAAGCAGATCCTCAACCTGTATGCCGAGGAGAATGCGATCGAGGACACCATCTTCTACCTGGGGGAGGCGCTGCGGCGTGGGGTCATCGACCTTGAGATTTTTCTCAAGGTGGGTTCTTTTTATCCCATCTTATATTCTCTCTGTTCTTTTTCTCTCTTCATTTGTCTTTTGTCTTTTGGACAACCCAGCTGCAGTGTTATATGCGAGATAGATGAGTAAAGCAGTGTTTCACTAATTATGAGTAATAGCAGCTCAAATTTACTCTGGGCAGCCAGTTCCTCATGCAGTGAAATGGTGAGTGAGGTCCTGATTGATGAATACTACACAGACAATGACAGTTAAGTAAGGCTTCAGTAAACCTTACTCCTTTGGTTTTATGTTAGTAAATGAAAGGAACCTGTTTAGTTTCTATGGTTCAGTCAAAGTCAGCTTTATTGTCATTGTGCACATGCGCAACAAAGTGAAGAAGTTGGCTCTCATCACACATATCAACATCACACATGTTGTAACAGATGTCAGTATCTCTCTCTCTGGGCTTTCCTAACCGCCCAAAGGGGTCACTAGTTCAGGAAGTGGTTTGCTGATGATCCTCTTCTCCTTGCAGCACGTGCGTCTCCTGTCCCGCAAACAGTTCCAGCTGCGAGCTCTGATGCAGAAGGCTCGCAAGACGGCTGGCCTCAGCGACCTCTACTGACCCTCGGTGACCTCAGAATCACTGGGCACTTGAGCCTTTTTCAGCCCTTTTTTTGGACCGGGTACTCTCTCTTCACATAGTGGCACTTGTTCCCCACAGCTTTTGGACTCAAATATGCTGGGCCACAGCAAATAGAGTGCATGTGTGTGCGCAAGAAAGATCATCGATTCTCAACAGGATGAAAACAGGAAACGTATCGATTGGGGGGCGATTTAATAGAAAAATGCTTGGTTAAATGAGGTGTGGAGTATTTTAACCTTTTCTGTATAATTAAACATCAAATGTATACGTTTAATTTTGTTTGTATTAAGCATTAGTAACACATCCTGTACTGCACATCTAAACAATACTGTCCCAGCTGAACAAAGCTGCAAAACAAGAACATTATATACACTACAGAGTTGAGTGGAAGGAGGCTCTTTAAAAAAGGTGGGTTTTCCCCAACATGAAGGGACAGATTGCATGGGAATGGAGTTTTGACCTAACTGATATTCGTTCATTCGTGAGGTCTTGCTCTGTAGATATTGTTGCAGGAGTACTTACTGGTCCTCAAATACCAGGAAGCAGTACAGACTTTTCAAGTGGGGAATTGTGTGTCTATTTACTATTTTAAAGTCTGTTCTCCCAGCTGTATTTGGAAATGTTAGCAGTTGACTTGATTACTATAGATTTGTTCAGTCTCCTTTGCAATCTTCACTGGAAGTCTGTGTATTTGAAGTCTTCTTTATCCATATTACAACGGAATGATGGAGGTACATATCTATAGCATTCATGGATGGTTTTTTAAATCTGAAATCTTACCATGCTTAATAGCTGGTTTTCTGCCTTTCTGCTTAGTAAATTTCTAAATATATAGAGCTATGAAAGTAATGTTATTTGGGAATCAGTAATTTTATGGAAAGACTTCAGTGAATTCCTGGTGAAGATTGACAATATTTTTCACTAAAATCTAGTTTTGTTAAATGCACTTTGAAGGAAATTGTACAATATTTCATCTGGAGAAATAAACTACTTTTTTTTTCATCTAAACATTGTCACTATTGAAGAGCACTGAGCAAAGGTAAATATTTTCACAAGATGAAAAATCTCAATTTGAACAAAGTCTACAAAGTTGTAAAGTCCTTGCATCTCTACTGAAATGGGGGACCTTTGTCCCATTAAACCCTTTGAAGAGTCTCAACAGGAGGCAGACATACAGGAAAGGATGGAAGAACAACATTGCTGGGGTTTATTCTTGATGTTTATTTTGGTGACCATAAACGGGGCAGAATGTACAGCTCTTCCTCCTGCACTTATAGATGCACTGCCACTGCTTCTCGTCATCAAGAAAGGCTCAGAGGCCAGGACAACAGTCCTTTATTTGGGAAGTGCTATGGGACAGTGCAAGGACTGACACGATTAAGCTTTCATTCTAGAGATCATAATTGCAAACAAAAGGGAGCCACCTTACAAGACAAGCTGATGGTTACATCAACCCTGCCCCATTTAAGTAGTGGTGCTAATGGTCAGACAAGCCTCACGAGGCAGTGAACAGCTCTCAGAAATGCAGTTTTGGTTAAATTCTAATCAAAAAAATAACAGCTTTGGTTTATAACCATAAAACCATACCTTTGCTTGCAAGACTGGCCCTTGTTTTATTTTTAAATACTCTATATAGACTACACAACAAAGACAAGCACAGACAAAATCACCGCTGACAAAGGTCCACAAAGGAGATTTCCACCTAGAGCAGGTACAGTGAGGCAGTAAGGTGCAACTGTTTAGAGACTGTTTGGTTTAACTGTTTGGTTCAGGAGTGCTGGCTAAAGGAGATCAGATAAAGGTTCAATGCCACTGTATGGCCCTCAAAGGACAAGCTCCTTCTGGACACCCCATAGGGTCTCTGCGCTCTTCACCAGCTGCTTCTCCTCGCCGGCCTTCAGAGTCATGTGGACCACGTCGGTGAGCCCACTGTTGCCCAGCACGCAGGGCAGACTGAGAAAGACCTCATCCTTCACACCGTGCATACCCTAGAGGAGGGGGACATGCTGTCAGTAAGACAGGGGGCATCTTTCGATTGAACATGTGTACACCAGCTGACTCTCAAAACTAGATTTAGGTTGTGCAAGGATAGATAATCTATGTACTTAAATGTCTATGATGAGTTATTGGTATTAGCAGTATTTTGTCTTCCTGGAAGCATCAGCAATATCAGAGGTCAGGCCAGTGGACACAGATATGCTCTGATGCAGTCAATGGCACACAAACACCAAAAAGCTCAACTGTGTGATTTGAGGATTTGCTGCATCTGCTCCTAATACTGTGAGCACTCTGTACAGAAGACACTCACCTGGACCAGGGTGGACACTGGGTGCACCTTTCGCAGGTTCTTCATGATACTCTCCACCAAGTCGGCTACAGACAGCCCGATAGCCCAGGATGTATACCCTTTCAGCTTGATGACCTCATAGGCACTGAGTGACAGGAAGGAAGGTTGAAAGGAATCAGTTTAATACTTACTGCACCCAATTGACAGATTAAATGGTGACAAGGATGCATGTCCATTACGAGGACAACCTCCACAGCTCTTAGGTTGCTGATGCACAAATTAAAGATTTTCTGCTTGCTTTGCCCTATACATACTGAGACTAGCAGATGTGACTTTGTCTCAGTTCATACCGATTTCTAGAAATGGTGCTAAAAATTCAAAACTGAACCATATTTAACAAGAAAGTTCTGGAAGGAAGGTATGCTTCCCATTGTGTAGCATTTACAGTGATAAGACTCACCTTTCAACTACCATCTTGTGGACACTCTTCCAGTTTTCTTCATCTGCATCTGAGCCCAGTTGTGGGTTGATGTTCTGGAGAGTGACCCCAGCCACATTCACACCACTCCATACGGGTACTGCAAATGAAGTGGGAACATTACGACCCAGAAACGGTCTAATGCATTAGGGCAGATTTATTACATTCCCAAAAACTTCCAATGATTGACAGGTCAGACCACACTAAGCAGATGCACGGGACAGACTGAGAATACACGTACCACTGGAGTCTCCATGCTCCCCGATGACCCAGCCATGGCAACTGGATGGATGGATGTTGAGTTTCTCGCCCATCAGGTGGCGGAAACGAGCAGAGTCCAGGTTGGTACCACTGCCAATGACACGGTTCCTGGGGAAACCACTCAGCTTCCAGGCCACGTAGGTCAAGATGTCCACTGAGGGGGGGAAACAAATTAGAGAACAACTCAGTAATCAAAGCAGAATGACAGATTTACTGGGCCTCAGGGTAGTTAAGTTTTCCCCAGATACCTAATGTAAACAAGCATGTGAAGTTAAGCCAGCCATGCTGTGCATAATGAGGCTGTCATATTAATGTTTTATTTTTTCCATATAGCATGGTTGTGAAGCTTTACCTGGGTTGGAGACAATGAGGAGAATGCAGTTGGGGCTGTACTTGACGATGTTGGGAATGATGAACTTGAAGATGTTGACGTTGCGTTGCACCAGGTTGAGGCGGCTCTCGCCCTCCTGTTGCCGGGCACCGGCTGTCACCACCACCACCTTGGAGTTTGCAGTCACACTGTAATCTGAGGAACAGTAGGGCATCAGCCTGATTCCTCAAGCCAGGTGACACACTACTCAGTCAGATTTCATAGGGGTCTCTGTACCACTATTCAAAGGACCATATCAGTGCTTATGTTCAAAATGTCATCTCAGCATTGATGCTTCACAAGACTGCATGTGCCTTTGTCAGAGCAGCCATCCGCATCCATTCTCATTGATCTTCCTTGATCTGGTTATACACCTAGAAATCTCTTGCTGGGACATTCACAAAACCCATCACATTCATCACCTTTGTCAGACACAATCTTCGGGGTCCTAAGGAAGAGACTTCCATGCTGCAGGTCCATGGCTTCACCTTTCAGTTTATCCTCAACGACATCAACTAGAACCATCTCATCAGCTAGTTCCTGAAGAAGTACAGAAAGACCTCCATTGGCTACAGTAAATAAGCATCGACTAAACAGTAGGTCTTAAGTTGGGCAGAGGCTTAAGACCTCCTGTTTAAAGGCAACTTGCATTAGACTGCAGTTTAAGATGGTGGGTGGCATTCTCGGCCATTATTTTGCCTGTCACCGTCATCGTGGCCGTAGGGTTCGGCTGAATTCAACTGTCATTCTCACCTTCATGAGGATACTGATGGAGCAGGCCATGCCCACCATGCCAACACCAACCACCGTCACCTTGTTCCTGGAGCCGACAGCATCTTCGCTCAACACGTTCTCGATCAGCTTCTCCTTTGTAGATGCCATTGCTACAGGCTAGCAGGAGAGAACAACATGAGAAAAGTGAGGTAGGACCATTTTTGCCAGGGTGCTCCGTAATAAGTGTCGCAGCTATGGAAGTGCACTTGTGATTGAAAGATTGCAGGTTCAAATCCCCAACCAGTAAGGCACCACTGAGGTACCCTAAGCAAGTTCCCAGGCACTGCTCCCTGCACGCTGAATTAGCTGCCCCTGCTATGTCATGATGTCACATATGGGTTAATGCAGAGGACACATTTCGATCTTGTGCACTGTGTGCTGTGGTGTATCAAGAATGGCCACTGATCACTAAATTCTATGACCAATTCAGTTTTCTTGTTGAAAAAATTTGCCCTATCTTCCGGAATGGCCATTGGGACATGGGACATGCACCATGGTAACAGACCTGCACCAAGGTTGTGGACATTAGCACCTCCCTTCACTCCACGCACTAAAAGCTGTGTCATTCTTATACTACAATCTGGACGTGACTCAGACTCTCTCCAAATCAGGCCGCTCTTCAACTGCACAAACACATGATTAGCCAGAGACTGACAAGTGCTAGGTTGCCTAGGCAACACTTTTTCCACCAGCCCCCACCACTGGGAGTGGCCAGTGGACACTGAGCAGCTGGCTGGCACAATATCCACTGGATTACTGTAAAATGAGCTGGTTAATTGGGCCTTAAGTAAGGCTGACACTTTTATGACACTCAGGCTCAGCCAAACATGAAGAACATCTTAGTCTAATTTAAAGTTGCTTTAACCCCCCCCCCCCCATATGAAAACATCCCTTAAGAGAAATATATGCTCAACTCAAAATCAGATTTTACAAGACTTACATTAGAATGGAGGTAAGACTTTATATGTATAAAAACTTGTCCTCGTTTTTATTTTTGTCTTTTGACATTCACGCAATACATAATTTTATCAAAAGGGACATAATTATGACAAATGAATGTGAAAAAATATATGCAATTATTCTCAATTTATTTTTAAAAATGCAGATCCGCATACATTGAGTACTGGATAATGAGTTAACGAAGATTGACGGACTTGCATACTTACCAGTATTCAATTTCGAAAAGCCCAATTATGTCAATTCTACATTTCAACCCATCTCTTCTGAACACCAGCTATGATGCCTATCCAGATAGTAGTTTCAGACTGTATTGGACTACAACTGAATTACTGTAAAGGACGGAAGTGAGACTGACGCACTATAGATACGTCCGCATTTCTTGATTGGTAAACTAATATTTCGGTCCATGGTTTGCCCTGGATCTCTCCATGTTATCCAAAATACCTTAAATGCAAAGCATTTGGGAGCTTTAAAGGCAAGGGGCGAGATAACATGACAATAAACACAGTAGTCATCATAATTACGATGAAATTCAAGAGTGTCGTGTTCGTATATCTTTTAAACCTGAAACAGAACTACACATTTTCCGATCCCACGGTGAACGTTGTTTTATTATAAATGGCACCTGATGAGTCAACGAGTTCCTGCGAGTCGGAACCTACGACTAAAATCCTCTTACATTCCTCCTGACACCTGCAACTGAATAGTCGCTTTCAAAACTGCAGAGAGAAAGCGACGAGATTAATCAGCCTTGCGCAATTGCTCTCAATATGAGCAGAGAAAGTGTCGCGAAAAAAAATAGGAAGCACGTACCACGTGTGAAATAACTGAAGACTTTTACAGGCAATATGCCAAAAGGGCAATCGCCTAGTTTACATTCACATTAAATTAGGTCTAATAACATCTTGATGAGGCAGAACAGTAATTAAATGTGTCATTTCGGCTTAGATTATTGAGAACAATATTTAAAGCACTCTTGTGAGAAGAATAACTAATCGTCCTGTGGCGCAAACGTCACATTTTCCTCAAGGAATTTAATGAAATCAGATAACATTCCATTTGTTGCGTTTATGTTCAAGTCGTATTCTGATGGCTCAGTTTCACAAATTAACTAGTTTCATAGATGATAAAGGCACGTAAATGTGCGCAACGAGTGACCGGATGGTGGAGTGATCGGACTGTGCCGACAGTGACTGGGCGAACCGCGACCTTCCTGCTGTTAGATGTGCTGTTTGCAGCCGCAGTTAGCGCTTAACGCAGTCAAATTTCCTGAGATGATAACATTAATGCCGGAATCAGATCAGATAAACCCAGAAAGGCAAAGTACAGAGCTAGTCACCCCTATTCGGCAAGGGATGTGTGTCTATATATATATATATATATAGGTAAAAACTTACATATCGGAAAAGCACCGCGTTAATGCCTTTAAACCTTCATTTAAAGGTTCCTCACCTTTAGACTCCGGCGAAGGGTAAATGAAAGAGTTCAACTATAAGCGTAAGATAGACAGCGCCTGGTGCCCCCGATGCCTTGCTCTTCTGCAGAAGTGAAGAAGAAGGAGGAGCTTTTATTATACTAGGCGGATGTGGGCTGAGCCGGCCGTGCTGGTTGTCACGTCGCAATAGCGCTCGGCGGAGGGGATGACGAGTCCCGGTGTTGCCCCGCGGAAACTCGGCGCTGCGATGGCACGGTGAACGCGGCGGCCCCTTTCGGCAAATTTGTTATTTGTGAGCGTCCACAAACCCACGTTCCTGTAGGGGTTGTATGAAACTAAATTGACAAAAATCAAGAATGACATTGAATCTAATGTAAGGTGCATCGGTAATGCTTATAGAAACAATAACCACGCATTTAACAGTATATTTTTTTGATGTAGTGGTTATGCTCAATGCTGCCTTGACCTGTTGATGATGGGGTTAACACCCCCCCCCCCCCCCCCCCCCCCCCCCCCCCCCCCACACCCCCCCCCCCACCCCCCCCCCCCCCCCCCCCCCCCCTCCCGCACTATATAAACACACCCACACAACA
>JAODKE010000034.1:30221-46864 GCA_026779605.1 Mormyrus hasselquistii | reverse complement strand
TTCTTTTTCGCCCCCCCCTAGTGTTTGCAGGGGCCCTGCTCCTCTTTTCTTTCGTTTGGCGGTTACTCCTTGGGGGTTCCCCCCCCCCCCCCCCCCCCCCACACACACACACACACACACACACACACACTACCCAGCCTTACTGCTTTGAGTGGGGGAACCAGTGAACCTGCAACTTATCCTAGGAAGCCTAGGGCTGAAATGCAGACGACACAGTGGCAGGGATGCCAGCTCATCAGAAAAGACACACACTGTGTGCTTAAGCTACAGACTGCTTAAACAGCATGTTTTGGACAATGGGGGCAGTCACATTAACTGGAAGAGAACATGCACACTTCCCATACGCGTAGCCGGGACAGGCATCGCAGGAGCAGCCCTTGGAGGTGTCAGGCCGTAGGGCCCCCGCTCCCTATATATCAGACATTCGGTGAGCGCCGATGGCATGTACTCATCCTGAAAAGTAGCAGATAATGTCATTAAACTGTGATTTAGTTTTTCAAACGCTACGTGTGTATCACTTCATCGGTAGGTTTATAATTTTAATTAGGCAAAAAACGTTTGAAAGTAGTCGATAGTCTGTTTCATTTAAATGTTTTATAAATTACCGATGTATGAAACACTGCAATCAGTTACTTTTCGTTATAACAAATTAATATATCTTATTAGTGATTGCTCGCAGAATACGGCCATGTTTCCTCTATTCGTGCATATATCCGGATCCCTTGCGACGAGCGCATCATTTCGATTCACAGGAATACAAGGTGTGTTTGGTTTGTTTACACTGCTGTTATCCGTATCCAGTCGTGAGTGGCTGCGATAAAGGTCAACTTTATCATTAAGCAAACCTTACTTGTAGCAGATCAACAAAACCCTTGGTAGTGTTGTACAAGTATTTTAAAATAACTGAGCTGAATCATGTCATATCAGCGTTGAGTAAGTTTTTTTTTTTTTTAACAGAAACTAATCTAATAGGCAGGGGCGGAGGAGGTAGTTTTACATTCATCATTCACCAAAGATTATGAAACTATACTTATTGACTTATTTTTTCGCTGTTTTACACAACTGTCTACTATCAATGTGTACTTTTATGTAACCCAAAAGAAACTTTTTAAATCTAGGTTTCGAAATCGGCCCGTCCATATATGAGATATGGAGAGGTCTTGTTGGCAATATGCTGTTCAGGTCTGCGGCATGTATTGGCAGGTAGCTACAATCGAGCAGTCTGTCACATTGCAGTCACCGATCCAAACGTGCGCTCATGCGCTAATGAAACGTGGTTTTCATTTTGAATCCGCTGGTACTTTTCCACTGGCGGCCGGCTCATGTTCTCCCGGAAACGTGATTCATAGCGCACATAGCGCAATTTCCATGTCACAACTCGTTTAATGAATGTGTAAGAATGGGGAGTGATAAGCTTTAGGGGCATTCCTGTACTATAAAACACGAAAGCAAAGGCTGCCGATTCTCAAACAACTGGCGTGACACTCAGGCTTTCAGACTATCACACTCACCTAAGAAAACTTACGGCAATTCTGTATTATGCCATTTTGAACCTAACATTAGCTAGATCAAAAGTGTTGTTGTAGTTCGCAATCTATTTACAAGGTAATAAATCTGTTACATAAATGTAAAAACATGTGTGTGCAGACTTTTCTCGAATTAAAAATCTCACTGCAGCCAGCTGACCAAAGGCAAACCTGAGGAAAGCATAGGATATGTGCTCGTGTACTGTAAATTGTAGTTTCTGGGTTGGCAATTTTGCTCTGCTGGCTGGCGTGAGAGTGTTAGCTCGACAAGTCCGCACACGCACTTATATGTATGTAACAGTTTTATTACCCGCCTGTAAATAGTCTGTACTTTGCAAATTCCCGCAACGCTTTTGATGTATCTGGTTTTGGGTTTATAATGGAATACTATGTATTTGCCGAAAGATTTATTGCGTGAGCGTGAGAGTTTAAACACGTGTGAAACATGTAGTTTGGCGGTTGTCAAGTCCTGGCAATTGTTGGTAATTTGAATGAACCTATTGACTGAACGAGATTATCTCGTTCACTTAATTCAATAAGTGAGCCTTCGTTCAATGAGTGTTTCTTTCTTTCGTTCGTTCAATATTGATCCAAATATTATACCATGCCGTCAATGTCCGAGATACTCTCTTTCGCCACCCACTGTTGTAACGGTAAACAGCATGTCTGAAGGAACATGTAAGACGTATGTAAAACTATGAAGTATAATGAAACATAATATATAATGATTTTTTTAAATTTAAATATGAGTGAAAATTAAAGCTGTCACTGACTTCGTTCTGCTAAGAACACAAAACAACAACACTACTGTTTTCTTAAATTACACAAATAACTATCTCAGGCAACATACTGTAAGGCACAAGTAAGGCTGTAGACTTGGGTATGGATGGTTGTGGCGTGTCCATAACAATATTGTGGGACTAACTTGTGTGTTTTGGGGGCAGGGGGGTTTAGCGCTGATTTGGTCCCTACCATTGTTGAAACCAAAAATTATTATTATGATTATGCCTTGGATACAAGACTAACTTGCACACACTCATTTCACGCTGTGTGGGTAAAATAGATGGCAGTCAGCCTAACTATCCGTCTGTGGGAGTGCAGGCACTGAATCCTGTCCCTGTTAAAAGTGGAGGCACAGAACTCGGCCTCCACCGCACACTTTCCCTGCGGCTCAAACGCCACGCTGTCCGCTGGACTCTGTCCTGAGTTAGAGGCCCCGTGTGTTTCTCTCACTGCCCCATATACCCACAGTCCACTTTCATTTGTGTAATTTTCCTACATGATGAAGACATGTAGTCATTTAACTGGGCTCTGTCACAGTACAAGACCAAAACAATGACATTTTCTTCATGAAATGTGTTTCTGTCATTACAATTTAAAAGAAGAGGGTGGGAAAAGTGCACAATTATCTTCTTAATAACACGTCAAGAGGATTAATTATTAACATAGGCCACAAGTTGCAGAAGTAACTGTAATAAGTGAACAGACATGGAAAGTAAGACTGAAGTCTGCTTTAAAATCCATACATTTAAAAATGTACCTCAGTTAGGTTTTCCTGGAAAAAACTTTTTCCCACTGGTGAAATCCATCACTGATGTCTTGGCAGTTGCTGTGCTACACATGAACTTCTCATCCCATGACAATGTTGATCCATCATGGATGGGTTTCGGCTTCATGTGAGCTGCTGGGGCACGCTGCTCTGATGCACCATGCTGCCTGGCCAGAACTCAGCTCCTGAAGGAGAGGGTGGTGGGACAGTGGGGCTGCTCAGTTTACCAATAGGGAAGAGGCACACTGAAGTAAAGCTAAAGTTAAATGTGGGCTAATAGGCTGTAAATTTAATAGCCCCGCCCATTTTCCCTCGTGTGCCAGCCACATGTAGTCAGGTGACCTTATGACCTCCAGTCCTCCAGACTTTGGAAGGGGCTTGGCCTACAGAACTGATATGATTCCTTGCAGAAAATCTCTTATGAATGCATTAACATTGTTTTCACATGTGGGATGGTAGTAGAAGCCAATTACGTGCGTGGCAGTGATTATTAAATCTGTCAGTTGTTATCGACATATTTACTCAGTTTGGTTATGAGAGTGCAGCAGACACTTGGTAAAATTACAGATTTGAACACCCCTTGAAATTTTCTTGCACTCCCCCCCCCCCAACCAATGGGACCCTACCCCCCCTCAAATTTATTTTTGGCTACGGGCATGGAGTCCAGTAATGTGTGTCAGCAGTAATGATGCATGTAGGGTTGATTGGAGGAATTTAAGGGGCACTCAGATTCCTGTCAACAGTAGCATGGGATTAATAATTATTCATCAAAACTACATCAGGCTATAAAACATGGCATTTTGTCTAGTCTTAATCCTTATATGACAATTTATGCTGTTTATCCTAGACTTTGTCCTCATTTATTACACAGTAAGCCTTGATAATCTACCCTGGCCAAAACACATTACAGTCTCTGCTTTCTTCAAATAAAACACTAGACGATAAATCAGGTCAGACACTTCTTACATATTAACGAGCAATTCATTCATACTTGTGCAAGTATTCCATCTAGTGGTCATTATTAGTAAGTACAATAGGAAATCTACTAGCTTTTGCGTGCCTGCCACTGTACTGTCAGCGACCCTGTACTGGATAAATTGTTGGACGCCACCATATCAATCAGCGCTTTGCGTAATGATCAGCGTTAATTCATCATTTTCGGCCTGGTCTGCTTCTTCATGACTAATTGGTCCAAAGATGCAGAAGATTAAATTTACTTTGTTTAGCTCTCATTTGACACGCAGGCCTTTGTGGTTTCATTTATTTTACCGATATATACTGAGCTCTTTATCGGCTAGACATACCCACCGTCGATGGACCACGCCCCAATCGATCTACCATGCCCCCTACTCTGTACTAAATTGGGCCAGGGGGATAGTTGATATGGAGGGGGTCGATAAATTGGCCCTCCAGGAGATTGCTGGCAAAAATGCTCTGCCACCCTCTCATTTCTATTGCCTACTATTGTGTGTTTGCAGTTGTGGCTTTTTCAAGCAACAGCACTCTTGTAGAAAATGCTTTTTTTCAACAGCTGTATGGTGTAAAGGTTCCGTTTGCCCATTGCTGCACTTAATGGCTTCTCCTTGTGCTGTGGGAACCAGGGAGTTAGGTAATTACATCAGCCCTCTCACTTAACTTGTCCTGGCCTGCAGCAGTTTGCAGAGTTAACGTCCACTCTGACACAGGGAAGGTGTTATTGCACTGGGCATTGGGATGCCTGTCCACACTGGGCTGACTCGCGTCAGACTGGGTTACGAGCCAGTTGCAGCACTGTGCCGAAACAGGACAGGGTCAGAAATAGAACAGTGCCTAAGGGGGGGGGTCATAGTTAGGGCCATCAATCATTGGGATGACCCAGGACCGGAACACGTGGCCCGGACCGCAATCTCCACCCCTCATCCAGTCTACGAGATTCTTTCCAGACCGTGTTCGGCTCTGTTCATCCAAGACTGGTCTCCTGCACTGGGGGACAGTCTATCGCTGGCTTTCTGTGGTGACATCACTTAATTATACAGCAACCGTCTGGTTGAAACCAATTAAGTACCAGCAATTTGTAACTGACATGGGAATGGCAGGACAGGAGGGGGATGAACTGGGAACACGGGGGTTTGCAAACACCGCCCTGAAGGTCTGAAGACTGCTGGTCCTAAGGGGGACAGGAAAGGCTCATTTTTAATTTCCTCTCCTTCTGTTTGCCTCATCACACTTCGCATATTAATCAGCAGTAAAATCGCATTTTACTTCCAGTCATCTGTCAGCTACTAGACAGCAGGAGCCCTGGTCCCTCCTGACCCAAGAACCCCCCCCCCCCCCCCGCCCTTACACCATAATGACCTACGCTTCACTTTGATCTCTCTGGAAAGCGCCCTTGTTTTGCACACAGTGTGTTTGTTCCTTAAAATTAGCCATTCCCTTTCAGATTAATGAGCCTCGCGGAGCGGCCCCTCTTCCCACGAGTTCGGCTCATCTGAAGTTCCTGTTACTCACAAGGATCCTCTCAACAAGGAAAGTTAGAGGAGTCCTGTACTCGAGGGGTTTTGGATAAAACTGTTTGTTTGCTGGAGCTGTGAAATGTGATAATGGTTCGTTGATATCAGGAGTTTCTATGGGCACAGGTGGAGGACAGACCCCAGAGGCTCAGGATGTAGGGTGGAGGACAGACCCCAGAGGCTCAGGATGTAGGGTGGAGGACAGACCCCAGATGCTGATGATTTAGGGTGGAAGGCAGATAATAATAATCAATACTTTATTGATCCCTGTCGGGAAATTGTTACGCCTTCCCCAACTTGCTCTTTTTTTTTTTGCAGAGAAAGTTGTCTGTGAAGGGCAGCCACCTATAGCGGCGCCCAGGGAGCAGGAGGTTAAGGGCCCCGCAGTCATGCTGAGGCTGGGTTTGAACCCTTGTGATTATAGGCTTAGCCCACTGAGCCACACACTGACCCCAGTAGGGTGGAGGACAGACCCCAGAGGCTCAGGATGTAGGGTGGAGGACAGACCCCAGATGGTGAGGATGTAGGCACTCTGCATACTCAAAGGCGTTTAGCTTGTATGGGTGATGGCTTCGGACAAGAGCAGGGTGCCCCGAAGGACTTTTATCTGTAACTTACTTGAGGGGACACAAATAATGTAATATTATGTCATTACTTATGTATTAATTAACCACAGACTAAGTGTTACTCACAAAGTGATCACATGTTTGTTCATCGTTAATGAATTGTGATGCATCATTTATCCCAAACAGTCATTATATTGTTGCTATATCTGTTAATTGTGTAAATCTTAGTGAACAACTGAAGGGACTACTGAAGGAAGAACAAAAATGTAACACTGATCTCATGTTTATTCAACGTTAATGACACATCCTTAATCTTAAGCAGCGACTATATTTGTTCATGGTTTGTTCATGATTTGTGCTTCAGTAGTAACTGAGTTACTACTATTTGTGTTCCCTCAAGTTAAACGTTAACCTTTCCATCTTTGTTATCATGGTGGAGATGATTCCCAAAAGTGTCATCCCATCCCTCTGCGGTGCCCATAAAGTCCTGCAGCCTCTGCGGTGCCCATAAAGTCCTGCAGCCTCTGCAGTGCCCTTTTGCTAGAAATGTGCCAAAGGCCACGTTTGTGTCTGGCATAGGGGCTAACGGGCCGACTGTGTTCGTTAGCGCCCCCTACAGGGTCCTCCTTTTGTTCCTCCCACAGGCATGATGTCAGACCCCAGCTGTCCAATGGCGTCCCTCCTCTTTTGCTGGGGCTCCTGTGAGCTGCATGCTGGGTGACTGTCAGTGGGTATGTCAAACGGTGCCTGGTGACGTCTCCGTCTTTCTGCTTGTGCGTCACTCCGGTTTCCTCGGTGTTCGGCGAGGAGTGTTAGAGTCGGGATATTAATGAATTGTTTATAGCCAGCGTGAATTTTTCAGAGGAGCTCAGCAGTCTCTCCTCCCCATCTACGTTCCCCGCGAGGAGATCAAACAGCGGCGGGCAGCAGCCCGGTCTCCTTCCCCCTTAAAGCGGGCATATGGCTCCATGAAATATTCACCACTCTGATTTTGGCTTCCACTCTTCATATGTGGCATGGTGACTCTTTTTTCCTCGCCGTTTTAGCTGTACATTTTAAAATGCCTCTGTTCTCAGATGTCGTGACACTCAAATGGGATGTCAGCTTATAAACGGGCATCTTCAACTACTAATCGAAAAGGAACGTGGCTTAAGCAGGACATTCACGACGGTGCAGATTTCTGAAGAAATACTAGTGATTAGTGACATTAACTGCACCTTCATAATCCATTCATAGAACATTCAGCGCACATTCATAATGCATTTGTAATGCGTTTGTAACACATTCATAAGCAGCACGTAATTATACCTTAGCATCCTAACACTTTAACAGCTTATTATTATACAGTTATAATTCTTGTTATTATCATATGTTTATTATTAATGTATATTGAAGCTTTGATGGTATGGTAGGAAGTTAAGGTATAGTCACATGCTGTTCATGAATGTTCTACAGTACAAATGCATTATGAAAGTGTAGTTAATGTATATAATATAAAATTATATAATATAATTATTTTTGATGGAGATCAGTTTAGGGAGAAATTGGGAACACGCCACATTGGCAAGACGCACGACATTTCTTAACCACACACCTTAGTTTAAAGAAGACCTTTGTAAAAAGCCATGAACAAAACTTATTTTTTTACTGCATTTATACAATGGTGATGGTTCCCAGAAGCCTTAGCAGAGATTTAATCTGGCCACTGTCATGTGACGCAGGGCCCGGGCAGAGGGCCTGACATCCGATTTGCGAGGTCTCCCTGACGTGGTACATTGGGGTAGTAACCCCCCCCGCCCAGCCCCTGCCAGCCTACCTCTCTGTCATCTTCAGTGTGCTTGAGAAACGCAGGTGCCCACGCTCCTATTTTTAGCCATGCGAGTGGCCGGCGGTCCTTGTGCTCTGGCGGCCGAACGTCAGCTACGGCTCCCAGGGGTCTCTACTAGAGAATCATCTCTGTCGTGGCGGCTTAGCTAGTGCCCGAGCTGCAGCGGTATCACCGCTTACTGTCGTTCAATGACCAACAACGTTTCACCCGTTGTCCTCTGTGCCATGTCGTGGTGTCATTAAGGGGGGGGGGGGCGGGGGGCTTATTAATCGTTTAGTGGCAGCATTGTTGAAACGCAGAGGAAGGGCCCTAAACACGACCGTGAAAACAGAGATTAGGCTGACACTGGCCACACTGATAGCTCCTGACCTTATCCGCCAGATGACAGTTATCTATTTCTCTGTAGGAACAGGGATGGTGTTCGGTTCCGGGGATTAAGTGCAGGTTAATTGTGGTCAGGGGTATCAAAGGAGATGAGTCTGTTCCCCGCGGGCGTTGGTGCTGGGAGGGTAATGTCTCTTATTTGAGTCCCCCACTATTCACTGCAATCTGTGACACTGAAATATGGGGGCTCCGGATTGAAATAATTTATTTAAAGGTCACCCGTGTTCATCCAAGGCTCCACCTGCCCCCTCTCCCCCCTTTTTTAAGATCCTCCCTCCTGGACTTCATTTCACAGGTGACAAGCTTCTGCTGGTAATCTACCAGGGGATCACTGAGGGATATGGGCTGACCAGTGGGTTTAATCAGTCTCTGTTGCATGCAGCAGAGAACAATACCCCCCCGGCTTCAGCTGGAATGTCCCTCAGATTTGAGGGGAGGGTTAGTGTGGGGTGGCAGTGGGGTGGAATATGGTAGTGATGGGCAAAATTAACTGCTTGCTGTATTTTCCGGCTGCACTAGATGCTCTTTGTACTAAAAAGAGCTTAAAGCCTCAGCGCAAGCCAAGAGCACCATCTAGTGGGGCCAAAAAATATAGCAAACGGTTCACGAAGCTTCATTTGGCCATCACTAGCGAGTCGTAAGATTAGGGGGCTCTGTGTGGCATCTTAGTATCCCCCATAGTGGTATCCTCCACAGATGTGTTCCAGCTATTGTGTTCACTGCAGGCATTCCAGCTCTGACAGCATGGCTGTCGGTTCCCCCCCCACTGCGGCCACAGGAAGTCATGTCACTGACCTCTCCAGTTGATCCTGTACTGCAAGGTCGAAGCTCCTGTCGCCAAGACCAGGCAAAACCGGACCCACTCTCTGCTTTCATGTCTCAAGATTCCCCGGAAAAAAAGACAGTGGTGAGTGGCCTGTGAACTCATCTGAGCACACGCTAATTAGGTAGCCTAGCACTAGGCCCATTAACCCATCCCTGGCCTTTTAAGTGAATAAGAATTACATCAATCAGCAGGGACACCCAATGGGCAGGCAGGGACCTGAGTGGGTGGGTGCCTGGAGGGGCAGAGGCCCCCAGCCAGGCAGGCAGTTGTGGAATTGCTGTGAATAATTATGCCACCCGCTTAACATAATTGCAGTGATTTTGTCGGGCCTTGTTTTCAGTGGCGCTTCTCGCATTAGCCGCTCCGTAATTATTCAGGCACCACAAACTTAATTAGCCTCGCTGGTGCCGGAAGCTCTGCCTGATCGCCATCCGTTTGCATCTTATACCACAATTACTTACATTATAACAGCCAGCTATTAATTGCAAAGAGAAGCACTTGTTTATTTGCTCCTGCGCATCTTCTTTGTATGTGTTCGTCACATTCACTCCCTCACACTCATTTCTTAATCGTCATTAATGAAAAGCCCTTGAGCTTTGCGATGCTGTGCCGCGTTTCTCTACACCTTTGATGGGTCACATTCCTAGTTTATATGTCACCTTCCCTCTCCTGGGGATCCATTATGGATCATCACCCATTCCGGGGATCATCTCAACCCTTTCTGGAAAAACCAGTTTCTGAGATCATCCTTGTCCAGCCCAGAGAATCATCCTTACCCAGCACATCTTCTGGACCTCAATGAAATTCACAGAAACAGGACGTACTGTGTGATGCTGCGTAAGGATGCTGCCATAAAGTGGACCCGGAGGTTACCAGACTGGTCTTATTGTGTAATTCCTCTTGCATGGTGGCCCCGAAACTCTAGAGAGGATCACAGGCACACGGGGGGCGTCTTACGTGGCTAGAAGGACACTGTTTGCTCTCTGCTACAACTGTGTGGGGTCACCAGGGCACACGATCAACAGCCATTTTATCTTTTTGTTTTATTTCTCGTGTGGCCGTATGATGTTTGTTTCAAACCTCTCTCACCTTCCCTCTGCAGCACAAATGAATATTTAATCCCCTTAATTTGGCATTGAGAGAAGAACTGTTCTATTTCAGGCCAGTAGAGGGCGTTAGAGTAGCAGAAACGGGTCATGCTGCGCTCCATCCTCTGGTGGGTGCCTCACATCCTGGGGCTCTCGGAAAGCCATCCTGTTTATGCAGAGCTGTACCATCAAACCCCCTCCCTTGGAGCCCAGCACAGATAAACACCATGTGTGTTTGTCTTGAGTGCTATGGCCTCCAGCTGAGTGGCACCAGTCTGCGCAGATCTATCCCCTCACTGTTGGCCCACAGGGTGATGTCCAGCTCTTTGTCACAATCGCAGATGTCACAATACGCACTCTGTCTGGCGTACATGTTGTGACGCGTGTGTAGCGCAGCTGCGCCGGTCACTATTAGAAGGTGCTTCGTCGGCCATAGATGACTGGCTGTGATTGGAGGGCCTCGGCGTGCATGTGCTTGCTCAATGGCCACCTGTGCCTTTCCTAGTCAATGGCTGTGTTCAGGGGCCGCACCCTTCGAAGGCTTCATTCAAAGACCTGCATTCGAAGACAAGGCTGTCCCATTTCGCAGGCTCCTTCAAATCTGGTAGTCTGGAAAAGCGTCCATCTTTTTCTGAGTTGTGAAGGATCCATCCGATGGATCGTCCCATTTGACACCGCTTCCTGTTCGACCTTCGAAGAATGCGGCCTACAAAGACTAGACCTTTGTGGACCACGTCCTTCGAAGGGTGCAGCCTCTGAATTCGGACACAGCCATTAACTAGCAAATGCACAGATGGCCCATGAACATGCATATATACATTGAAATGCAGACTCTGTAGACACCCAGGTCTCTGTTAGAGGCATGCTGGGTCGGCATCTCTTTGAGCTGGCATTCTGCGACCCTCCGCTCCGCCAAATGTGCCAGCTTTCATCAAGCTGCTCCCGCTAATGTTCTCGTTTTGTTGCCATTTCACTAATGTCTTTCCGCCGCTGGGCTAGCCAAGCTTGCGTCGCCACCCCTTGGAGGGCTCTGGTATTTCTGCACTGCTTCTCGTGCTGCCATCTTGATTCCCGTCTTTTCGGGCCATTGGGCCACTGTGCTGGTCTTTTTAGAAGACCCCTGCAGAAGATCACCTTCAAAAATGGTTCATATCCAACGGGGGTTAATATTCATTTTCAGTACTTGTTTTTTTTCCACTCCTATAGCCCCGAAGGGATCATTTCCACTGTAGATTTCAGAGAACCGCTTTTTGATTTCTTGGTGCTCGAGGGCCCAGGGATTCCAAGGGGTTCTGCACACTGAGACAAAGTGACGGTTGGTCAAGAATGTGTTTCCTACCAACTGCCTATTGCCCCCTGGTGACGAAATAGTTGCACAGCACTTCTCCTTAAATGCCCTCAGTCTCAGCCCTGTCTGCCCGCACACACCTCTAAAATTAGTGTTCCTCGCCAGTTTTTGTCTGGCGTAGCGGTGACACGTAATTGCCCGCCTAGGGGAAAGTGATTCATTGGGGATGGAGGGGGGAAAGGAAATGTTTGGCTATGCCCTTTTCGAAGTCCCCGGGCCCCGTGCACCACGGTGGACGACAGCGTCCTTGACCAGAGCTGATTCAAGGTTCTAAGCCATGCCGGATGCCTGAGGGGCTCCGGATTCAGGATGGGTGTGTGATGGGTGTAATGTGAAGAACTTCAGATCACAGATCCTGGTCCTATCTGGGTCTGGACCATTTAACTTGTTTATAAACTAAGGTTTTTCCATAAAACATGGTAATGAGAGCAAATTCATATATCCCATCTATAGTGAAAAGGCCGGTAGTGTGTATATGCTATATGCTATGTGTGCACTCCTAAAGAAAGCAGTGTTTGTGCATCTGTCCCTGATGCACTTTTTAAGTGGAACCCATTAAAGTGCAGGGCGTATCATGGGGAGAGAGATCAGAATGCAAGGAGCCCGACAGTAAGCCAGGTTAAACTGAGCGAGCGTGAAAGGTAGAGTGCGAAAAGATTGCCTCACCCTTCCTGTCCTGTGGCATGACGCCACCTCAGTCAGCATTCGCTTCTGTCTTGGCGCTGCTTTGGTATCAGGTCGACCAGAACTAGAAACAGCTCTGATCCAGCACTGCAATACCATGCTAAGCAACGTAAAATGATACACTTCCATTCAATACAGTTCAAAGCAATGCAAAAAAATGATAACACTTAGTAATAACTCAAGTGCTACAAATCATGAACAAATCATGAATAATTACAATCACTACTTGAGGTAAAAGATCATCATGATTTATTAATGATGAACAAACATGTCAGTATTTAAATTGTGTTATTCATGACTTGTTCCCTCAGTAGTTTGCAGAGGTTTTACAGAATTAACAGATATAGTAACAAATACAGTAACTACTTGAGATAAAACATGCATCACGATTCATTAATGATTCAACATGAGATCAGTATGTAACCAAGACTTAGTTTGTGGTTAATTAATACATAATGTCATAATACTACATTATTCGTACCCCATCAAGTAAAGTGTAACCCAAGAAACCTTTTGTTAAGTAGCAATGGTTTTTTTGTCTGAAATTGCCTTATTTATTTTTCAAGCCTAAGAATCAATTTTCTGTGGTTATTCTGAAAACGAGTAGGCCAGCATTATGATTCAACATGCAAATTACTGCTGGAATTGGGCAAAGTCATGATGAGGACGCTGGCATAACTTGTAAAAGTTTATTGCTTCCTTCATTGCACAGTTGGAAACCTCGGATTATAATTAATTATAATTTTTATTAAAACTGGCATCCATCCATTTCCCTTTTTAAAGTATTTTCTATCCGCCATTTTCGTGGGGGCTGCTTCTGACTGCCTTGTTGTGATTGCTCCGTGACCTTGCGCTGTCCTCCTATGCTGCAGGATGGTCCCCCCTCTCTGTCTCGTCGTGTCAGGTCCTTCCCGTGCCCGGATCGGAGCGCTTCGATGGACCTCTTCCTCACACTCCCGTTTGTGCAAATCTCACCATGCCTCTACATCTCCTGCTAGCCTGTGGGAAGGAGCATCAGAAAGACAACCGCACACTGTATTTAATCCAACCCCCCTGCCCCCAGATCCCCTCCCATCTCCATCTCCTGCTCGTTGATGGAATATTTCTCGTTCTGAGTTTCTGATTGATATTCCTCCGTAACACATCCATCAACTTGACACGCTGCCCGTCGCTGGACTGGGGACGCCGTGTTGTGAAGGGAAGGCGGTTTCCCCCGCTGAACATTGCAGCAGCATTACAGATGCGTTAGGCTCTGTGGCTTCGCGCTACACACTCAGCGAGCAAGGGAGGCTTGCGTCGCGCTTGACGGGCCTCGCGTGTTGAGCTCTGCCAGACGCGCCTCTGCTGGGGAGCCGCAAATCCCCACCTTCGCCAGCACCTGAATCCGTGAGGTACCGCTGATGGACACAGACTGAGGAGAATCTGTAAGCAGACTACGGGAAGGCAATCTGGCAGAAATGCACCCCAGTTAATGTCCAAGCATATGTTCAGGGAGATTAACATCTCACGTGGGGATTTTGCAGTGAGGAAATAAAACAGTACAAGTCAGATTAAATACATTTACATCGGTAAAAAGATCGAACAGGCCGAAAGTCCTTCTGTCGATAGTATACAGCACTATTGATGTTTAAGTTTCATTCTAAAGGACTCCTATTGAAGAGGGGCTACATGTGACCTTTGACAATTTGATCTTTGGTCCTCACACTTTGACAGTTGCCGAAAGGTCAGGGTGTCGCTTGTAGTCACAGCTTTGCCGTAAGTGTCGCTTCTTGTTACAGCCTCTGTCATTAAATGCTGCTGTTGTTATTGCCATAGGACATGTCTTGGGTTCCCTTTGCCCCTTGTGGCCTTTTGAACTGCAGATCCGCCATGAATTGAATTTGGAGGAATAGCAAGACTAATAAACTGCTCTGCCTCCTGATGTCGACATGCCAGCCACCTGCAGTGGCTATTACACTACAGGAGTGTTGTTATGGTCATTTCTACACTGGACTTTAACACTTGAGCACTGGGATAAGTAGTGGGAAGGGAGTTGTGGGGGGGTCTACCTCATTATAGTTTGGGTCTAATTAAAAGGCCTTGTCATCTAATTGGGCCAAGAGGTCTGTTCCCCTGGTGCCGGGAGGTGGGCCACATGGGCCATGGGGGAGGGACGGTCGAGTAGGAACTGTCGCCATGACATGATTGCCAGACATTCTGCAACGCGGGTCGGCTAAGCAGTGCCGGAGTGGATGTCCCTGAGGGCGTGACCCCTGATGTAATTGATCCAAAGTGCACCAGTGTGAGGAGCTTGGGATACCTAATAGGGCTCATGTCACAAGGTACTTACTATCTGTTTGAGTAAGGAGGGGGGGGGGGGGTCTTCCCATTATACAACAATGTAACCTGTGTAAGGAGGCTGGCCATCTGAGTGCTTGTCTAAGCTGTGTGATTCCCAGGGTGAAGCCCAGGTCCAACGTTGACGTACATAGAACGTTTGGTCCACGTAACTTCCACCGTCGTTTTTCAAAGAGGGTATACCCATGACCCGTGTTTGTGGGTTGGAAAGGGAGTGCAGGACAGCATATAATAGGCATGTACTAGGGTTTTTGCACCACATGTGGATCTAAAAAAGCATGCTTACACAGTCGAGAGAGATGGATGGGAAGCATGTGGCAGGTGACCAAAGTAAATCCCCGTACTGGGATGTGCCCCAAAATCCAGTTCATTGCCCCCTGCTGTTCAGGGGAAGAGAGGTGTCAGGTGTCAATGCCTCAACATTTGTCTCAAACTTCTTGCCAATAGGAAGATGCTCTTTGACATAACCGCTGCAGTCGGCCTCTCAGAGCATGTAAGCGGTGTTTCTGAAGGGGGGCTGTCGCTGGGATGAAAAAGGCGCTGATCAGGCTCAGATCAGGTCCACGTGCCTTTGCTTCTGCTCCATTTCCTGCAATATCGCAAAGATGTCCACACACTTCATCAGTGTCGCATCGCAGTCACCCAGGTGTCTCCCAGCGGCAATGCTGACATTACACTGGATATCCATCAATCTGTGCACGCATCCATTCATCCGTCTATCTCATCTCCATAACTGCATATCCACTGTAGGAAGCAGTGGGCTGACAGGCTATCAGGAAGCACGAGGCACAAGACAGTGGCATTAGACCATCACACACTGGATGTCAGTAAATTAATAACTTTCTCGGTATAGAGTACCTTTAAAAAAAAAATACTCTTTACAGGTGATTTTTTTTTCGGAAAACAAAATTAATCGGTACTCCCATTGTGCCAATGTAGGAAAAAGAACGTGAGGCATTTGCATTACCCATGCATGCCAAGAGGACTGCTGGCAGCCAACATAATTAATGCACACCCTGTATTTTTCTGTCTGCTACCTGTAAGCTGCTGTTTACATCAACAGAGATGCTGTTGCCTTCCCAGCATGCCGAGCACCGTCACATGACATGCCTGAAATCTCACACTCATGACTAGGCTACATCTCCACATGAAATTTACATGCTTGCTTCGTCAATAACGATGAAATGCTGTGATCGCACTTAACGTTGTCAATTTTGCAAAGAAAAAGGAAAAAAAAAACTGGTAGGTTGGACATATCCCAGTCCTGTGATTAATTCCACTGAATCTGGAACACGATAGGTGGGGGTGGGCGGGGGGGTATTGACTCGACCAGGCGGGCTGTTAGTCATTACAGGTACAGATGTTCGCAGCGACTTCAAAGTCTCCAATGTTACGTGACCTGATTACGTTGGTTGGTTGAATTGATACTTACCACAGACTTCACCCCCTCATCCTAGTCACGGGGAGCGTGTAGGACAAACCACAGCTGGACGCAGCTTGGCAGAGTCTCCCTGCTCTGCAAGTGCAAAAAAAAAAATCAGCGATCTCATTTAGTTATGTGATTGGTTCAGTGCATAAGGGGTGTTTTTAGTTGCAGTGTTGACAAAAAGTGACAATGTTATATATAAATATCCTTCCATCATTCATCCAACTCCGGAGCCAATAAAACATAAAGGGAAACTTGGAGTCTATCCCACGACGCTAAGGGGACGAGTCAGAGGACACCTTGAATTGGACATCATTCTCCATTATTATCCATAGTCAGGTGCATTGCATTGGGAAAAAAATTTATCCAGGCTGTTAGCGTGTGAAATTTATCAAATCTGATCCTGTAAATGAGGGGTGGCGACATGAGGCAGCTTTGTTAAGGAAAGCTGGTAATGGCTCCCGTGCTGGTGATCCTGTGCCCCCGGGGGGGGGGGGGGGGGGGCAAATAGAACTTGAAAAGAGAAAAGAACAGGAGGGGGGGAACGATGCTCGTAGGCCGTTGTGTTGTGTGGGAGCGACTTTTTTTGGGT
>JAODKE010000034.1:12254-23154 GCA_026779605.1 Mormyrus hasselquistii | reverse complement strand
GCAAGTTACCCTCATGCCCCCTTGTGTTCCTTGAGGTCACGGGGGGTAACATGCTGCCTTGTGGTTTTTTTGTGTGGGAGGCCCCCCCCCCCCCCTTTTCCCAATTGCTAAACCTTACGCTGGCTGTTTGACTGTTGACAAATCCCAGTTCACTGCCCCCTGGAGCTCAATCCCCACCCCCTCTTATCTACTGTGCATCATAACCAGCTAAGGAATTCCCAGGAGGAGTGAGGTGGCTCCCTAATGAGGCAGAAGCAGACATGGGGGGGCTTGAATGGTAGGGAGAGCGGGATGGGGGTGAGGGGTGCCGCTGGGAGGGGCAGCCATGCCGAGACAGGTGTCAGGATGCAAGAGCCTGAGCCTGCGGGCCCAGAGGCGGGCGCGGAAGAGTGTATGGGCGGAGAGGCATTCACTGGAGGAAGATGCATCCCTACGGCAACAGGCCACGCCTCCCAGAGACGACATGGGCCCAAATTAGGTGTCTGTCTGCTACGAAGATCACCCACTGACAGCTTTTCATTGACTGCCGTCATCGCCTCCGCTTTCTCTCCCTACACTGTGAAGTCAGCCCTGTGTGGGACCAGACAGGCCTCCAGTAGGGATGATTGGAGATGATTAAAATAAATAAATATATTTCTGTGTAATAAATAAATATATATATATGGTCATATATAAAGATATATATCAGATGGTGTCTTTTAAAGATTGATGACAGAGAAGCAAATTAAATCCATATTACCGAATCCACTTTACAGCAAGTCATTCATCAAATGACCCCACAGAGCGCCTGTTTCTCTTATGTTGCTGAGGATCGGGAGGCTTGACTTCTGATGCCCTCTGTGTTTTGTGACAGCAGGTGGGGGTGGGGTGGTTGTGGGGGGGGAGACACGCCATGTTTGGGTTACGGCAATTCCGACAGAGCCGACGGGCTCCTGTTTTGGAGCGTAATTCTCCGCGACAAAAATCTCGTTCTGCCCGCTGTTCGCGGGAGCGGAAAATTGTACAGGAGCGCCGCGCGGCTATGGTCAATTTTCTATCAGTCGTAGCCAATTTTAGCGACCGTGTCGTCATCATACCCTGACTCTTAACGCTGTGTGTTGATATTTGTAAAATGTCTTTTGTATAGATATTGTATTTTGATTTGTTCCACTGGATGAATGAAATATACAGGCCAGCCATGGAAATTCAATCATTGTCTAATTTTGTGAATATACATAAATATTTTTGTCAGCTATTTTTTTTTTTTTTGAGTTTTGCCCTGGATTCAAAGTTCACTGTTCTTTCTGGATGAATCCGTGTCTTTGTTTCCGTCTGTGGGGCCGTAGCCCAAGCCTTCAATTTGCCTTCCCTTAAGTGCTGGCTAACGGGGGGCCGGTTGTCATGGTTTCGCCTCCTTTGCCGGTTACTCTACTCTCCTCACAATGGCCGCCCTCTCCGTCTCCGAGATCGGTGTGGTGGCGGGGGCAACGTTCCCAGCTGGCCCAACCTCGTCGACCAGTGAGCCTCTCATTAGGAAACCAACCCCACCCCTGATTAGCGAGCTCCAGGAGGACGGGTCTCTGTCCCATCGGTGCTCGTTGCGCCAGCCTGAGAAAGGAGGGGGCTGGACGCTGTCTGTGAATGACTGGGAGCAGAATAGTGAAGAGGCGGAGCTGTTTTTGCTGCTTTTCTGGGGAAACCAAAGATTAGGCTGAGCACTGTGTTCGCTGCTATTATCGTTTAATTTGCAGTTAATGGAAAGTACCCAGCAATTGGGGAGAGTAATTGACGTGTCTATGCTTACATTAAGCGTTGTGGAGATGGGGAAAGTCTGAACTTCTGTTCTGTCTTTGTGACTCTTCCGCTGACCGTCCGCTGGGTCCCTGGTCCGGCAGGCTGCTTGACCCCCCCCCGGCTCTCTCGCACTGTCCTACAGTTCACATCTGCACCTTCGTAACATAGTCACACTGGAGCAAGGGGGTCCTGATGGGGGGTTTACCTACCCTGGGACAGGCATGTGACCTCTGAAAGCAGCTTCCGTGAGGTCAGAGGTCGGACCCCCTCCCCCAGCAGTATGAAGGGGAGGTTAGAGCACATTGCCCTAAGACCCTGTCCACCTCCGTCCCTGCTGCTTCCCTTCCTGCCTGCCGTTATGGTGACAGAAAGCCATTGTTTGGGGACAGTAATGGCACTTTGGCCGCTTGAGTCATTTTCTTTAACAGTTGGTTGTGCAGTGCACGGTACGTCTGCTTTCCAAAGGCTGTCTTTTAAAGGCAAGGTCACATGACTTCTGTGCCCTCCACCCCCACTGAGCATGTGTGTGCTTTTGTTCATGGTTCAGGCAGTGCAGGAGAGAACAAGGACCGAGCGTTCCACCAGCCCAAACACACCCCCAAACTGGAAATACCCCGCATTCCTGGGGGTTGTTGGGATATAAGGTAGTTGGGCGTTTGCTGAACGGCTTTTTATGTTAAGTGTTGATCCGGTGTCAACACAGATTTGCACAACACCATCAACACATCTTCTGTGAAGCTGTCTTACTGGTTGAATCACCACCAGGATGTAGTTATTGTCCAAAACATTGTCTCCTGGCTTTACTCAGGTGTGGTGCGACAGCTGTCAACCGCTGGACACACTGACGCCATGAGTCCCGGCTTATTCCACCCTGCCGCCTGCCTGTGCTGATGTGAGGTTGAACCCTTAACTCCCCGCATGGGGTCTTCCCAATGTAAACGGGCCCAGCTGACAGCTTGTCGCCCAAGGAGCACTGATCTCAGAGATGCTGTCAGTGCTGATGTCGGCTGTGTGTTGCCGGCGGGGTCAGAAACCACCCGCTTGCCTGTTATCTCCCTCGTCCTTAAAGCACGCCGGTGCCGTTTTTCGCGTATCATTAACGGATCTGCCACTCGGCATCCGGAACCGACGACAGTGGTGCGGCGAACATAATTAGTTTTTCCCTTACTAGTGTATGATACTAGTGTATCAGATTAGCGTGATGGTGCCACGCTGTGTTCACACTGTTCCCCTCGCTCACAGTGCCGCCCCTTTTATGGCCCGACCCATGTTTCCCCCTTTTTAGTTATGCTGACTTGCATTCTTCATGCTGCATGTGACTACAACCCAAACCTGACAGGAAATGTTATACAATAAGATAAGATAACACTGTTGATCCCTGAGGGAATTCTTAGTCTTTCTTAATCCAGCAGTAAAGACATATAGAAAATAAAAGAACAGAACATACTGTAAAAAACCTACAGTACAATTTTACAGACTACAGAAGGTAGCAGTCAGTTAAAAGCAGTACCAATATATACAGACACATATAAAATAAATTTTGAAAAATCAAATATTATACAATAAATATAGCGAGACAGAAAAACTAGAATTAAAACTGCATTCAATGTAAGGGAAGAATGGCCAAAGAACGGCAGAAATGTAGGCAGTGTGTGATATCCAGTGGGGCAACAGTAATGCGTGCTGGCTCACAGATCTGAGATGGGGGGGCTCATGTGCTCACAGGGGGCTGTTGTAGGAGTGGTGGTGGCTGCAGAGGAGCATCCGAGGCTCTCAGGTCTGCATCGTGTGGACGTGAGGAGGACAGCTTGTGGCTGGACGTGCTTCTCGTCCCTGTGACGTCCACGTTGAAGGTCTGCCGTCTGGCACCATCCTGGATGATGCTGGACCAGCCTGGAGCTTCTGAGTTTTTCCTTCAGCTTTGCTCTCCCACTGATTATCATTTTATCCTGCTGTTGTGCCCTGACCCTCTTGCTTTCCGCGTCGTTCTACCATCTCTTACCCTCTTTGATTCCTCACAGGCGGTGCTGCTGTTAGTGAGCTTTCAAGAACGAGGGCAGTTAAAGGGAAACGCCGTGGCCACATGTGTATCTTTAGTTTTGTCAGACATGTTTTATTTTAATTAATGCATTTAGCAGACGCTTTCGTCCAGCGAGACGTACCACGAATAGAACATCACAAACATATGAGCTGTCAAGCAGTCAACTAGACACTCAATTTGTGTGTGTGTGTGTGTGCGTGCGTGCTTTTAGGATGCTCTTAAGGAACTGTATTGAGTATTTTGGGGTATTTGGGATCGAATAATGCTGTGTAATAAAATCATTTTTGATTCAGTGAGCTTCTTAAATGTAGTTGGAGGGAGAACATTAAGAATAAGAGGTATTATTAGAAAAAATGTATAAGATGAAACTGAGAGAGAGAGGGAGGAGGGGTCAGGTCAGGTCATCAGACGCCATCCCAGTGAAAATGTAGCCTCTTTAGGGGACGTACTGGGTTCATTACTGTTTTGGTGTCAGTTAGGCAGTGGCAATGGTATTCTAAGGAAGTGGTATTTTGAGTAGTGTTGGGTGGTATATTGAGAATTTACCAAAACCAAGATGCAGCGCTTACCAGCCTAATTTTGCTAATGTTTTCCCCTACTATTCATTTTCGTGAGCTGTGCGCTTAAAAACATGATCCATATTGAACATGTCCTAAAAACTAGAACATCCATGAGCCTTATTAGTCCTATCCCCTTAAAAACTACAACACCCCAGCGCCATATTTAGTCACATGCTTCTGAATGACTCAGGCTTCACTCTTCACCTTCAAACCCGAAGTAGCGCCCCGGGTGTGTGATGGACAAGCCTCATGATTGCCAGTGCGGCGCTCCTGTCAGGCAAGGATGACAGTCCGGTACCTAAAAAAGACTCAGTATTGATTGTTGGTTCATGTTATGGGTTCAGCAAGTGAGTTACCAAATGAAGTCAAATGCAGACCTGGCTGGAAAACGTTTTCTGTGAGAAACTTCAATACAAGCTACATGTTTTTGAAAATAACGTTTGCATTACTTGTACAATTGCACTTTGATTTAAGCAAGCGGATATTTTAAGTTAGTTTTTCCAAAATATTTATTCATGTGTTCTATGGTGCTTGTCTCCATGAATTATGTCGTATAGATAGGAAGTGGTATGATCAGTGCCGGCTTTAATAGTTAAGCACATTTAAATTATTGAATCCCATTTTAAAACGTAACCTTATGCGTGCTGTAAAACTGACTATTCATTTTCAGGGAGCTGTGATGTTATTCTGAATTTTGAAGGGTTGTAAAATGATTGTTAATCGTTATGAGGGTTAATCGTTATCAGGCTGTACACGCATTACCGCTACCCTCACCTTCGGGCATGCGCGGCCAGCCTCGGTTCCCGGCTCCCTCGCGGCCAGTCCGGCCTGCTCCCACGCTGCACCACTCAGCCGCGCCATTTTCCCAGCGACCCTGGGCTTCCCAGTAATCTGCGGCCCATTTTAGTTGCGCTGTGACTGACTGACAAGCGTGTCTCAGTGGTGAATCTTGGGAATATTTTCCCACGCCTCGAACTAGGAGAGGGGTGAGCAAGGGAGAAACCCCACCCCCCCCCCCCCACCTAGAGGAAACCTCTGTGGGGGTTTGCTGTCCTGTCCGTGGCCTGTCGCGACGGGGCCTGCGGTGATGAGCGGGATACTGAAAATGAATGTTTGTGTGCACCTCCTTCTGTGTTAGAGGCAAGCTGGGCGTCTCCATGGCAACAGCGAGCAGGCTGTGGCCGGCGCAGGCTGGAGCGGCGAGCCCGCATGTGCCGTGTGCCGTCCCGGTCCCGCCCGGGGGCCGTCTGCGCCATCGATTGCCTTTCTGACACGCTGTGAGAATCTCAAATGGGGGGTGTGTGCCCCCTCCCTCCCTACCCCTTCCTTCATCAATTACGTCCCCCATGCCCCCGATGGCACACTGACATTTTCCTGGGATTTGTCACTTGGGGGCGGGGGAGGTTCCTTTAAAATCCGCACACCAGATGGGTCAGAATCTCCCGCAAAGCCCGACAGATGTAATGAAATGTCCTGCTGCTGTTGATCCCCCCCCTTTCCCCCCCTTCCCCTTCAGCCTGGGTCACGCTGCCCCATAAATGTACCTCGTCTCCACAGCGATGACTCTGTAGCGAGGCCCAGTATCAGGTGAATGGGCAGGATTAACCCCGGGGCAGTTTGAAGTTGACTGAAGATGTGTGGGGCTTCAAAAATGGTTTGAGGGTCACCCGGCAAACACCCGGATCAGAAAACTTGGTCAGCTGATGTAAGCTGACATCTTGGCATGGGGATGCAGCAGGGATTGGGCTTAGCGGAGCGCTTGCTGTGCTGAGATAAGGCAAGGATGATCAGCCAAGTGCATTGTGGGTAAATTGTAGAGCGAGTAAGGGGGCAATTCTGATGACGAGTTGTGTGCATTTTATTCTTCTCAGCAGCTTTGGGCTGAGTTTGGCCGTAGCTGTTGCATGAACGAGAGAAATGCACTTGAACGAAATGACGAAATGCCAAATGGTGAAACAGGCAATGAATCAAGCATCCCAGTCAAAGAGGAGACACCTTTGCCTCCACCCTAGATGGACTGGCAGGACGCCCCATTTATGTGAAATAGACAGGGTGTAGGCTCTACACAGAGCCAGCAGGTGGTGCAGTGGCTAGGGGTCTTTTGCTATAGAACAGGCCTCCTTTTTTATATATTGTTGTTTGTTTGCTCCTGTGGGGCTCTTGCAGGTCCTATGGATGTGTATCGAAATTCAGTAATCGTTCATTTGTTGTTTATTGCTTTAGAAATCCTTAACAAATATACACAAAACAAACAAAATGATTTTAAAATCTAGGCCTAAAAGACGTGCTTACAGCTGCAGCTGGCGGCATGGAAGAGGAAGGATGGAGGAGAGCGTGAAGCGTGCTTGTGTTTAATTTAACCGATGGGATCTGGTAACTGCTTGTGAGGGATAAAAACTGAATGCATGTAAGTTCCCGTGGTTACCAGATAAATGGATGTTAGCAAAGTAGGATCCGCCTTTTTTTTTTATTATTCCTGTTTTATAATTTAGATGCCCGGAGACTCTGCGTTGAAAAATGCGATACGGCGATAGTTTCATTCTCTCTGCTCCGGTGAACCTCTCTGTAAACCGGCACGCTTAAATCACGAGTGCTGCCTGTAACATCTTGTGACAAGTTAAAATTTTGTGCTGGAGAGGATGAGAGTCCCTGGTGGGCAGCCAGACCGTCCTTGTGATTTGTATTCTGCTGCTTTTTACGCGCCACCCTTCAGTAAGTGACGCTATCTTATTAGGCTTTTGTTGACGTGGTGAAGCTCCTGCTCAGATCCTGCTTACACTCGTACCTGGGCGTCCATCGGAAGCTCAGCCTAGCCGCACTTATACCTAGTTGACTCCTCGACAGCCTTACGTTTGCAATATGCTGCTTGGCTCACTTGTATATCACTTCGGACATAAGCATTTACTACATGAAATAAATCTAAAATGTAATTTTCCGTAGCCGTTGTATGGGTGTATCCACGCCTCTGCGTGCTTCTAGCTTGTGAATTGTTCACCCCCCCCCCCCCACTATGTGCTAATGAGGTGCTGATGGAAACTACAATTTTTGTGACGGAGGAGCTTTTGAGGGGGGTGGTGCTTCAAATCAATGTGATCTTAATGTTGGGGCCCTTGAATGAGGCTCTGAACGTCAACGGGACCTTGCTGATGCTCGATTGTACGTCACTTTGCATGAAAGCATCTACTAAATAAATAAAATGTGAGAGAGAGTATATTCCTGGATGCCTTCCTTCAAGACTCACGGATCCTTCTGTCTCTCGCTGGGTCTCGTTTCTCGCTGCGAGAGCCCCAAACTCCAGGGCTCACCAATAATTCGGCTTTAATTAAACTTCAGGTTCTTAAACCTTGCGAAAAGTCTGTGAGCTCAGTGTTCCCTGATTGGCTTGGGGCTGGTCTGGGAGCTGGGGAGGTGTGGAGGAGGCAGCGGTGAGGCGCTGAGGCACACTGAGCTGGTTATCCGCGCCAGTCTTTAGACACTGTTGTTTAGCTGGGTGGGCTTCAGAGCCTTGACGATACTGTGTACTTCCCAGGCTTTCACTCTCCGGTGAAAACCGGAATTTGAATTCTGCAATGAATTACAATAATTGCAATGTACGATGATGTTTGTGTGTGTTTTTATAAGCGCAAAGTGCTGTTTCTGCTTTTCAAGACATTCCAGATTTCCTGCCTCACCCAGCACCAGCAGAAGGTGATAGCTCTCATTATCCATTCCTCATTACTCCATCGCCCCTTTGATCCTCTCGCTAATTCCTAGGGTTCTATGCCGGTGGGAGGTTGACGTTCCTCCGGCTGCATTCCCCCTGAAGGCCCCTCCGTCCCCCTGACACGGTCCTCTCTAAACGCCCCGGCCCAGGTGCTCCTGAGGACGTCCGTCCTGAATGAGGGCTTCACGCTGCTGCTACATTAGCCTTCCCATTTTCTGTCCGCAGCCCAAGCAGCGGATGAAAGCCTGCCCTCGAGCTTTAACGCGTGCTCTCTGCTCACAGCCAGTAAGCTTCTCCCCTTTAATGTCCTTGTGCCTTCCCCTGCATCCCCTGGGCTCTAAGGGTAGTGGCTGTGTGATGCCCCCCCATTTCCTTGGAGGAGCTGCCTTCTTGCTGCTACACAGCCATAAAGCGCTTCTCTCTCCGTTTTGACCTGTACATGTAAGAGTGTACACATGCAAACGTTGGTCATGCTCACCGTGATGATTGTTACCAGCCAATAGGAGAGCCGATTGAGGGTGTCATGTGACCTTGTCCTGGTTGGCCTGGGGCCCTGGGGGTTCCGGAGAGGGGAGGCCCCGCCTGCTTCAGCACTGTCACACGGTTCGTAAATTCCACCATGATTCAGATGCTGGATTGTGCTCTACAGTGTCAGCAAAAATGCTAGTTTTACTAGAGACCCCCCCCCCCCCCCACGGCTATGCTGATGGGGCAGAGCAGCCTTTCTCCCCTTCTCTGGGGGGGTCATTGCTGGGGGCCCCCGGGGTCTTCGTTCTGGCTGGAGCGCTGACAGAGCCGCCCCCGTTATTCCTCCTGCTTGAGGCGCCTTCTCCAGCCTGATGCCTTAACTAGCAGTTATATTCCTCGAGAGCGAGGACCCAGAAATAACTTCACGTTTCCCTGCATTCAGCCTCCACAGTGGGTCTCACCTCTCCCCGGAAATGGTCCAGTCTACGTGGGAAAACAATCACTTTGCCGGACTCTCTCGCATGGCCGGCGTCCTTTTTCCGTGGCCGTGTCACCGGACCCTGTGGTGACCCTGTTGGTATAGAACGTGCGGTTCACAGTGTAGCAGTGCTTGTGGTCTGACGAGGGGAGGAGGATTTGTCCTAAATACCCATGGGAACGCGGCTGACAGGCATTCGGTGTTGCCTCTGCCTGACCATGTTATGCAGTCCGGTTAAATGGGACGGGGGGGGGGGGTGTGAGTCTGTCCGCACACCTATCAGGAGATGCGTTGCTCCTTGAACACGCCCATTGCTTAGCAGTGCTAGCTGTCGTGAGCGGCGGAGCGGAGACCCCCCCATGCCACACTGCTGCCCATGGGCAATGTGGGCAGAATCAACGCATCGCGTCCTTTTCTCAGAATTAGTGACCTCCTGTCCTATTTGCTTTGTCCCCACCCTCGTCGACTCTCATCCATCGCACTTCTGTACGACGTAAAGCCATCTGGTGCTAATGTGCGGCCCAGTCGAACCCGTGTTTCCCGCACCGTGCATCTACGGGAGTCTGTTTGCGGAAGCCGTCCGCCGCCGCTGGGAGTTTTGCTGGCTCTGGTTGCGTAGTGTTTATTTGTGGATGTAATCTTCCTGCATTCCTTAGGTTGCCACGGTAACCACAGAGCCCTCCATCCTGGCGTGTGTGTGTGTGTGTGTGTGTGTGTGTGCGCGTGTGCCTCTCTGTGAGCCCGAGTGTGTCCTCGTTCAAAGGTGTGATGGATCCGGGGTCGACAGGAAATAGGAATCGCATTCATCAAGAAATACCAGCTGATTCTCCTGACAGATACCGCGTCGTGCAAAATGCCAGAACACGCCAGTTTAATGGGAGGGATCCTCCTCGCAGCCAAGGTCAGTGCTGTAAAAACAGAGTCTCATGGACCAAGGGGTGCAGCATCCTGATTGGCTGTGTACTGCTGGAGGCTGCCCTGATGGAGCCTGATGACAAAGTCCTTAACTTTAAGAAGCATTAAAGCGAAATTAATCCTAATGTGGGAACACTTACAAGTTAAGCCCAGAGAAGTGAAACCCCTGTAATTGAAATGGGTATTTTTTTGGAGGGGGGTGGTGTTTGCCTGCTGGGGGCTGCCCGGACCCCCTCCCTTCAGTGTGTCATGCCGCTGACTGTTTCTGTTTAGACGTGGCACTCTGCCCTCCTGCCCTTCATGTGAGGCGCTGATCTGCGGCTGCTGTGTTGTACCTGAACTCCACCTTCTGCCTACTCTGTATTCTGTGTTCACTTTTCTATGTTGTGCATCCCATTTGTGTTCTGTGTTCAGTTTACATTCCATGTTCAGCTTTCTATGTTGTGTGTTCGTGTTCCATGTTTGCTTTTCTGTGTTCCCCGTTGCGTTTGTGTTCCGTATTCTGTTCTTAATGTTCTGTTTCCCGTGTTCCGTTTTCCATGGCCTGGACACTCTCTCTGAAGTGTGAAAGATACACTTGATTATTCCTTTTCATCTGCTCCAAGATGGATTGCACATCATGAAGGACCACAGCATTATGTGTCCTGCGACTTGGAACTGTATATCTCCCTGTGAATGTCAGCTGCAAGCGGGTTCGTGGGGGAATGTCAACTGAATCGCAATCAATTTCATATGTAATAAAGATCAATCATATATACCAACAAGCAAATTCATCGTGTGTGTGTGTGGGGGGGGTTTGCATAGATCACATTCGAGGACCAAATTGTCCCCAAAGTGTAGTAAAACCTGAAATTTCCCTACCTTTGGGGACATCTTTTGAGGTCTCCATTTGGATAACCTCAGTTTTATAAAAATCTGTGAATGCAATCAAAAAAGTAAAAATGCCAAAAGTCTTGTATTTG
>JAODKE010000034.1:0-12154 GCA_026779605.1 Mormyrus hasselquistii | reverse complement strand
AAATCTGTGAATGCAATCAAAAAAGTAAAAATGCCAAAAGTCTTGTATTTGGGTTGGTTACTTATGGTTAAGGTTAGAGCTGGGTAGGGGTTAAGGGTGTCGTGCTTCATCCTGCTGTTACTAACATCTCAAGACGTTAATGCGAGACCCAGAGCTTGCAGGTTCTGCAGGGTCTGCGGAAGCGTCGCATGACTTGCGTGTGCAATCACAGAATAACAGGCAGACTAATGTAATGTAATGTTATGTTATATATATAATATAGCAACGGGGACAAATGCTCACACATGGATGTCAGTTTGCTACTGGACTTGGGAATTCCTCTTGTATATGAATACAAATACACATCCATCAATGTGCCTCTGGGCAAAACACACTGGTATGTGGAGGCTGGGACTCCCAGGTCCCACCCTGCTTTGCAGTAAACCTTGACTTAACACCAGGTCAGGGTTATCCCCAGAATTCTGCCCGTCACGTTGCCCCCTGGAGCTTGAATTACAGCACGGCGCTTCTCATTTGGCTCAATTACAGATGACAGTGCTGTGATTTGCCCCCCGGCTTTGGGTGAGCCCCGTCCGCCTCTGCTCTGATGTGGTGTCCTGCGGTGGAGCCCCCTCTCGCACCCTTGCACTTCAGCTGTCCCCTCAGGGCTGCCGATTTCCCAGAATTCCCTCTCCAGTGGCATGAAGTTGACCTCCGCCTTCCTCTGTGTTATTGAGTCCTAAGGTCCTCATTTAGTTGCAGGACCCCCCCCCCCCGTTCACTGTGCTGTTACTCTTATCTCATAACTTATGTATTCTAGTGCATTTGCATACACGCCCACATACATACATTCCGGTGGCGTCTAAATTTAGCGGGTCGGGCAGCCCCGGTCCCTCCCAGGGGGGAGGGGGGGGATCTCTGTGGTACCTTTAGAGGCAGCGGTGACTGATGCGGGATCCATGTAGCGGAAGACTGCCCCCGTTTTCATTAAGGAGGGCCGAGAATCCACTGCAGGTTGGATTCCACCCCCCCATTACACACTGGGCACACACCGTAACCCTAGCACCCCGCCGTCCTGTCAAGGTTCACTGCTTTTCTGCCTGGTTCCCCCCGGGCCGTGATGTGATTGAATATGCCCCCCCCCCCCCCCCGAACAAAAACAAGCACACGCGCACCCACCGTTTGGCCCCCGTCTCTGACAGGTGGGAGACAGGGACTCTGTGGTGTGGAATTTGCCTTTTAAACAGCTACTGCCCTCCTCCCTTCTTCCTTGGGGATTTGTGCATTTTTTTACCCTGATGGTCAGTGGCAGCGGGGTGAGGAAAACAGGAGAGCAATAGGGGAGAGGGGGAGTCGAGAGGGAGAACCGTAAGGGAGAGATTCGTGAGGTAGAGCAGTAGGGGGAGAGGGGGAGTCGAGAGGGAGAGGAGGAGAGGGGGAGGAAGGCAGAAAGGGAGAGATGCCTATTTTGTTGCCAGGGATCAGGAAAACTGGTGGTTTCCCAGGGATTTGAGCTGGTGATTCCTGCAGACGGCAGTTTTCCATGTTTGGTCATAACTAACGCGTGTGAGGAAAGAGAAGAATCATGTCCATTTACTCAGGGCTGCTGTCTGATGGAGAAATGATGCTTAATTTGCCTTTTGTAGAAATGGGTGTGAGTCCATCAGAAAGCTTCTTTTTGCATACCTATTTTTGAGCACAGGGTCGGCTGGCATGCAGTGCCCGTCAGGTAATCGGGGGTTTAGGGGCCTTGCTGAAGAGCCCGATGGCGGCATCCGCTCCGAACTGGCTCCCCAAAAATATCACAATTTGAATTGCGGTGATGATTTATTCAGGAAGTAAAACTTTCACACCTGACGGCGCTCCCTGCTGTTTTGGGCCACATCTGCTCTGCGCTGCCCTCTGGGAAGAAGGACAGCCCACCTGTCAGTGAGCGAGGGAGGGGAGGGTGGGCAAACCACCCAGCATCGGGAAAACTGGCCTGGCTGTCGCCATGACGTCTCTGCTCAGACTGTAAATGTGGGTGGGTCTGCATTGTTCGGGTGAGCTGTGTTTTGGGGTGGAGTCTCCTGGTCCCCCTGCTCTCCCCATCGTGTGAAGCGGCACAGCGGCAGCTGACAGTACTGGCCCCCCAAAACAAAATGGATTCCTCAAAGCCGATGAATGAGGGAGGAGAGTCATGGTGCCTCAGCTTCTTAACCCAAGTCAGCTTGCATTCCTCTTCCTGCCTCCTACAAAGGCCTTCGCTTCCTGAAAATCCCTCCCTCCGTCCTTCTCTCTTCCTTCCCCTACACAGATCCTGTGTTGTCCCATTTAATCTGTGCCCCCCCCAGATGATGATTTAATCCCCGTTAATCTGGATTATGTCCATAGCTCCTCTTGGCTCCCAGCCTCTGAGTTACTGAGTCATGTTCATCTTGCTGTATTGCAGAAACTTTTTTTTTTAATTAATAAATGTAATTAATAGTGAAATGTGCTGTGTGTTTCATCACGGGTGTGTCGGCCCGTGCAGCAGCTCGAGTCACCTGGCCCTGGGTCATCCTGCTAATTAGCTAATTGGTAATTAAGATGGGGGCTAAACTCAGAGCCCCCTGGCTGAACAGATTAAGGGTGATGTGTGAGACCCACTGGTGCGGGACTCCGTTTGCTGTCGGGTCGTGACATTTTGCTTTGGTCTTCAGACGGGTCCGGGTCAGAAGGTCACATGTAAGTCTCATTTCGGTCTTTATCCTCTTCCCTTCAAAAGACATCTGAATCTTCAGCCTCCCCCTCCACTACATGGCTGTGTAAGTGAGCAGAAGGTCGCTGGTTTAAATCCTGTAGTTGCCATAGTGATTTCATGGTTGGCCCCCTGAGCAGGGCCCTTGACCTTTAGTTGCCTCAGGGATTGCTTGACCCCGCTTTCTCAAATGTATGTCACTTTGGTTAGGAGAGACGGCTCCTGCTGGTTCTGTCTGACCCTTCCTGGTCTGGCTGACTCCCCTTGTGCTGCCTGATAGGCTGCTGGGCCCCGTTTGTCCAGCAGTGGATGGCGTGTGAGTGGCTGGAATTTCATCCCGCGGCGCATGTTTGTTAATCAGGTGCAGAACAAAGGTGATGATGAGAGAATCCTATCAGCCTCTTTTGGTGGCCATGGCAGTGTGATGGAACCCTATAGACACCCATGAGCGCGGAAATCGCAGGATTAGACCCCACTGGTTACCATTCGTTATGTTTAGCTTCCGTCATGGCGGCTGTGGCACGGACACATCTTTAGCTTTCTGGGAGAAGGAGGATAGGAGGGGAAAATAGAGGCTGTGGTCTTGTTTTTATGTGTCCTAGTGCAGAGCTCCCTGGAGAGAAAGCGACAGGCTGAGCTCTGGTTATTTAGTGCTGGGTAGAGAGGGTCATAAAACAGATTGCGGGGACCTCACCCACTTGTTTCCCAAGCACCTCTTCACTTCTTCGGCTATGTGTGCTTACAGGACTCTATTTATTGACGTCCCGCCCCTTCTTCAAAGACCCCAGGTGCTGATTGGCCTGAACGATAGGGGCGGAGCAAGGCGGCACATTCCACAGGAGTGAGGCGGTATGGCAGGGTGAGGGGGCAAGCACAGTGCCTGGGTCAGTGTGACGTGAGCAGGGGGGGGTTAAGCTGTTTCTCCTCACAGAATTTCACAGTGCATATATGGGTTTCACTTTGGCTGCTGGCTGTCCATTTTGTTACATGATAAAATGTAATAAATTCAGTTAAACATGCCATAACCATTTGGAAGAACTATAGGTAATTCTGTGTAATTATTGTAAAATTATTGTGTTAGACTCTCAGACAATCCTGGTCAGTAATTCTGGAAAAAAAAATCAAGTAATGCTTTTCGAAATGTATTATATTAGTATTAATATTACATAAAAGATTGTACAGATATTACAATTCAGCTGTCATGACTAATAAAAATTACCATAAATAACTGAATCCTGCTTAAAATGCCTTTTTATGGCTTAACACTGTGCACAATTATAAATGTGCCGTTGTTTAGGTGCCATAAAAAGTTGACTAATGAATTCACTTTAAATTTACCTTTTTATATGGTGTGCGTTCCCAGAGGAAGGCCAGGAGATCCGTAAATCCGAGTAAGGGGTAATTAAACAGGCGCCAGGGTACTAACGATGTAAAACGCACTAATATCCCATGGAGTACAGTTAACCAGGCAGCTGCATCCTGGGTTAAACCACGCGTGGCCGTATCCTCCATCGACCGCTGAAGCAGATTAATTTCGACTGCGGAAGCTGGAGGCTTTTGTGGGCGGCCGAGGGAACCGGTTATTGTGTGTTTTTGTTTTCGCTTTTTAAATAACCGGACAGGTTTCTTAATTTAAACAGTACACAGAAACGAACACCTGATTCTTACTGATCTGTTGAGCAGATTCTCAGCTAAACAGGACTGGGTAAATCATTATTTACGTTCAGCAAGTTAAAATCTGGAGGATTTGAATCAGCGTGAAGGGTCCCCTAGCATGTTTGATTGGTGCTGTTACAGATAGGAACAAAGTTAGAATCTTCCAGAAGGAGGTTAGTGGAGGATCTGCCATTTCTTGTAGGTGATGCGTAAGTTAATGGTGCTCCATCCATCTTCTGTAACCCCTTCTGCTGTACAGGGTTGTGGGGGGGCTGCAGAGCCTATAAGCACAAGGCTGGGAACAACCCAGGATGGGGGGCCAACCCATCGCAAGGAACAAAGCAGGGAACAAAGCAGGGAACAACCCAGGATGGGGGGCCAACCCATCGCAGGGCACAGTCACACACCTTTCAGTCCCACATGCACACCTACTGGCAGTTTGGTAATGCCAGTTAACCTCAGCATGTTTTTTGACTGGGGGGAGGGGGAGGAACAGAGTACCTGGAGGAAACCCCAAAATGACATGGGGAGAACTCGCAAAACTCCCCAGACAACACACCATGGTGGAGCCTCAAACCTTGGTCCCAGAGGTGTGAGGCCACAGTGCTATGCACTGCGTCACCGTGTCGCCCCTAACAGTGATCTGTTTCCATTTTATTTATTTAGCTTTTATCCAAAGTGATTTACAGTTGAGAAAACAAGGTCAGCCAATTCCTGGAGCAGTTAGGGGCCTTTTCCCAGGGGTCCAACGCTGAAATTGCTTTACTTCCAATCATAGGTACACTGTTCTAACCAAGTGCCCAAGTGCCAATGGTCAGACAAAATTAGAAATAACCCTTCCTAATTCTTTTAAAACCAAAATAAACACTTAAAAACTATTTTACCATTGTATAGCTAAACCAAGAATGTGTGTTGAAACACTGAGAACATTTTACACCATTTAGGTGTAAAAAATTTAGGGCTTTTATTAAGCCAGCGGTCCGTTTGTCATTTCCGTTCCCCCATGTGCCTCTGAATGGTACCTTCAGCCCATGTGAAATCGCTTCATTAGAATGACTACCTCACCTCCATGGGTACCGTCCTCCACGGAGCTCGGTCCGGCCTGGAAAAGGAGCCACCCACACGTGCGGATAGGAGGACAATCTCGTCCCAGAGAGAGAGCTGCATGCCGACTCCGTAGAGTTTCCAGAAAGACGGCTCCCTCCCCCGCTGCCGCCGGGTGGCTGGGCAGGCGCCCAGATCGGCGCGAATCCACAAGCCACGCTTCTTAAGATAACTCTGAGTTTTTGGATGCCTGTATTTTATTATTAATATTATTTTTTTAAAGGTTAACATTTGTAGCATAGCATTCCTGGAGGTATTATGTTGACAAGTTTGGCTTAAGATGCGTGGAGAGTCTCGCAGCAGAGTAAGCAAAAGAGGTTTTTGGCGCAGACCTGAATGTGTGATGCCTGTCTGAGCGAGGGCACCCCTCTCCTTTCCTCTGTGTCATCTGGAAGATCAAAGGATGAATTCTGTGCAGCTCTTCTTCTCTTCGTTGTGTTATGGATAGCAAACATCGACGAGCGTGTGGTGGAACAACAACGGGCTTATGAGGGTGGAGAGACTTGACGCGATGGCGATGTCTCCTCATTTAGCCGCCATGTTGGTTTGGGCCGTAAAGCCTCCCCCGTGGTCACCATCATGGCACCAGTCGCCTAATGTGTTGCCGAATGTGGCCTGGCTGCTGTTTTCAGCATATTTATTTCTTTGCTAAATTGGAAAAGGGGGTGGGGTGTGGTTTAATATGAATCCCCCTGTTTGCTAATCAGGGCCCTGATACCTAGCACCCTGCCCCCCCCTCCCACCATTCTGGAAAGGTCACAGTGGTCTTTGCATGGCTGGTAAGTTTGGTTTGAATCCTGTCCTCATAAATCCGTTCCTCTGTATCAGGGTCACCTTAGCACCCACATCTCAACCCGCGGCTGGATTGGAATATACTGCGCTCAGCAGGTGGGGTGCGACTCAGTGGGTTAGGAGGCTGTGCCTCTGGTCGGAAGGTTGTTGGTTTGAATCCCTGGCTGGCCAGAGTGGCTTCACTGTTGGGTCATTGAGCAAAGCCCTTAACCTCCAGTTGCTGCTGGGACTTATGGGTCTTCTCAGTTGTACATTGTTTTATGTTGAAGCTTCTGCTAAATAAATATTGAGAGATCATTTTAAAGTTCCTGTGATGTGTTTTAAGACATTTTCCAGTGCTACATAGTGAGCTTCTTGTGTGATTTCCAGCCTTTTAGCCACTGGGCCAAATCTTTAGCCATCATGCCCTGTGTTTCAATATGGCGCTTCAGTGGGTCGTTGTTTCCAGAAGCAAATCAGGCATGAGGGTAGCAGAGCAGAGCTGTTTCTGTGACAGCTACCCGTCAAACAGCTGAGATGCCCGGCCTGTCAATGCGCCCCCCCCCCCCCCCCATCCGACGTCAAAGCGCAGGCCATCCGCCGGCAAGCGAGAGGAGCAGTGCCGTGTCCATCGGCGTCACACAGCGCCGCGTAAACGGCCGTGTCACAACAGAGCGAGGAGCCGCAGGCCGGACTTGACTGCCCCATGTGCCTGTCATGGGATTGCCGCGAGCGTTTATACAGCATCACACGGCGCAGAGTAGAGGATGCTGGGAGTGGGGGGGGCGGTGAGCCAGTGCTAATCAGGAAGATTATCTGGCTTTTCAATTATTGTGTGCAAAGTGAAATCATACTCTGCTGTATTTAATGAGGTCTATGAATAATAAACTATAAACTTAACTGTGATCTATTCTAAATATCAGCAGTATTTTTATGCATGTTTTTTTTTTTAAAAAAGAATCATATCCACTGTTTGGAATTTCATCTGTGCTCAGGAAATGTTTTGACTTGAATGATGTGAAAGTGGATGGTGGTGTGAGGCAGACAGATCGGTTTCTCGTAGGAGAGGTATGAGGATAGAGAGAGTGAGTGAGTGAGTGAAGGAGAGACAGGCTCTCCTCTTTGCTATGGGCTGTGTGAACGACTTCTCGGTACTGGGTGTCACTTCAGATGCTGTGGGGGGCCTTCCCTTCCCCTCCCCTCCCCTCCCCTCCCCAGAACTGAGGTTAACAGAGGCATGTGATCCTGAGGGAGTATGAAAATATTTGCTGGGGGTCGGCTGTACCGCCGTGGTCGATTACCTCCCCCTGCCCATGTAATCGCACTTGCTACCCGCCGCTGAGAACGGCAAGCGACGGGTGGATAAACAAACAAATCAAATTTGACGGAAAGCGATGTAATGAGGCTCTGTGGCAAACGGAAGCCGTTTCCCTCGTCCGTTCCAACTTCCCCTCAGAGGAGACGGATGGGCTTCACGGCCCACTACTCAGCATCCTTAAATGGGAAGGAAATGGAGTCCGTCACGCTGCCTGCCTGCCTGTCAAATCCTTTCCCGCTTTCCTGTCCGAAGTAACCGAGCGGCGGTGAGCTTCCGGAACCCCCTTCCCATGGAGTCCGCATTTCATTCCAGTGGAGATGTGTCAGGTGTCTTAGAGTCAGAGAGTCCGGGGTCTCCTGCGTGATGCTCTAGTGCCTGGTTTTGCCGAACCGACTCCGAGGTTATTATTTTCCGACTTTTGGTTGTTTTCTTCACTTTCAGGAATGCTCCGTGCTTGCTCTCCTATTCCAACAGTGTGGACACAGCTGTTGAATTTCCATGTGGAAACGTGATAAGGACTAAGCTGTTGTGTTCATGGTTACTCATTTATACATTTTATGATTGCTAGTTAAAGAGAACTAATAAATAGTTCCTCATGTTTGATTTTAGCACCTCCTACCTGAGACTTAGGGTGACAGCACAACTGGAGGAGTTATATTAATTAATTTTGTTTTAATCAGCCAATTAATCAATTAATTATTGACGGGGTGTTAAGCTGACGGAACCTGGCTGGTGTTAGGGGGGTTGCGAATGGCTGCCACCTCGTGACGGTGGACCGGGGGGGGAGAGAGGCAGACATGGGAGAGCCACCATCTCGTTCCCACTGGGACAGCGGTCGCATTAATCAGCGTCACGTCAAAATCAAAAATATCGTGCCTAAATTAAGCAAAGCGACGTAGAAACAAAGCTGCATCCAATAGACAAAAGACCTTCCCGTTTATTTCCCTCAATGCAGTGCAATCCCCGGAGTTTCCTCAGATGACTGAGAAGCTGATCGACAGGGTGACGCGTGAGGCGGCTTGATGGTGTGTTTCTTGGCGTGAATGTTCAGCTTTCTCTGAGTAAGCATGTTGTATTTCAACATGTCAGCTGAAAGCGGATGTTTATTGTGCCGGTTGAACAATGAGTGTCTATCGCCTTTGTGTCTGGACAAAGTCACCTGACGTTACGCACAATGGTCCAAGCGGTTGTATAATAGGGTTGTTACTTCCCTTTCTGGGGTGATTTGTGATGCTTGGTTGAGTGAAGGTGTGTGTTGTGTGCTCTGTGCATTTAATATGTTGTATTTGGGGCTGGGACTGGATCTGTTAAGATCCTTGCAAACCTGTAATGGATCTGTTCTCCACCCCCTTCCAGTGACCATTTTATTGCTACCTTTTGGAGTTTGCTAATGAACTGTGGGGTATGTAATGGAACTAAATCATACCAAGGTTTGTGTCTTGGGGGGGCGGGTCTACAGTCCAATGTTATCCTTTTGGTCAAACGTCATCTTCTCAATATAACCCAAAAAATTTCCGTACTAGATAGACAAATAATCGGATATCTTCCATTGATTTGCCATAACAGACCATAATTTTTGGTACTAGAATTTATGATCCTGCCAAATGGGGGCTAATTCTCTTTTTGTATTTTTTGGGTGGCTTATAAACATGTTTTAATCCCGCAGTCTACATAACCCTGACCTAAAAATCTTCTTTTACATGCTTTGACATGACGCCATCACTGTTCTCCATATCACCGGGGATGAATTCAGCTCCATTTCGGTTACATTTTACCCCAGCTTCCTAAACACCTCTCATCTTGTCTAGAGCCGTGTTTCCAATTTGGGGAAACATGAGAGAGAGGTATCAGAGTATGAGACCCCCCACCCCCACCCGTTTCCCACTGAGCACCTCTGGTCTTTAACGAGCGAGCGGGTCTGTGCGCACGGGCCTCGTTCCGCTAGCCCGCTGAGCCGCCCACGACGACGCCGATTTAAGATGAAGCATTAGAAATTTAGCTCACTTAATCTGTCTTGTTGGGTGAACTAATAAAAGATTCATCAAGCAATATATCACAGGCTGCTCTGGGAGGGGGTGGGATTTGGGGGGGTGAGAGGGATAGGAGGCGGGATTAAATGTAAGGGGCATTGAGGCTAGCTTTAGCATTGCTAATAGTTTCTTCTGTAGATGCGTAATTCCTTTTAGCTGCTGATCCTAGGACAGTGTCACCTAATAGCATTTGTGGTTAGGACTGGAGAAGATCTGGGATGGCATGGAGAGAAGAGTCCTGATTGGTAGAGCAGACAGTTTAATGATTGTTCCCAATCATGCAAACCAGGAATTAAGCAATGGTGTGTTTCCTGACACAGGGAACATTTGCCTCAGTCATGCCATCAGCTGACTGGAATCGCAGCGTGACTCCTGGTCGTATTTGCTGGGGGTTTTCATGGATGGAAGAGAAGTGTATAAACTGTAAGGGAGAAGGATCAACACACAGGATCCCCCCCACCTTCATCCTGGAGAGGGGTGTTCTGTGTAGTCCTCCTTCTACTATAGGCTTAATTCTGGGACTGGCTCCCCCCAGGGGGTTAGTTTATCCACCCACCTTGGCTTTGCGCTCACTGCAATAATATTTGCATTCTGTAAAGACATGAAAAAAAAATGATTTCAAATGGAGAGGCAGAGCCAGGAATCACCCCCCCCCCACCCCCCCGTATCTGTATTCCTAACCTGCTATAGCATGATGTATACCTTAGGGAGGAGACCCCCCCCCCAGCTACACTCTCTGGATTTGGCTGGGTAATTGTTGGGGAGAGGAGGGGAGGCTTATCCCTGCCCCCCCGCTCTGTGTCCGTCACAGCAGCCGAGGCGACGGACCTCTTGCGGGTTTCAGGCTGAACCAATTGATTTGTTTCCACACAAAGGCCTGGTCGATGTGAAAGGACACCGCTAAACCTCCCCCCCCCACCACCACCCCCCAGGCCCCTGCTCTTTGTGCTGTCCAGTCTGCTTTGTTATCTTGTCCCCAGAGTCGGTCAGCTGTAATTTATTGACTGCCTATTGGCTGATTCATCTGTCAGGTGGTACCCAATCACTGGCACCTTTCTTGGACCCCTGTGAGTCACCTGACCTGCGTTATTTCACTGCATTGGGACACACTTCATGCACTTCTGTGGCGGGACGTACCTGACGAAGGGGATCCCTACTTGTTTCTGCTGGGGTGCTATGCCCCCCCTCCCATTGAATGCTGTCTCCTTACGTGCCCCCACCCTCTCGGGCCTGGTAGTTAATGCACCCCTGTCCTGTGCAGCTGGCGGCTCAGTTCACTGCAGGTCAGAGTTGTCCCTTCTCATTCTCCGGCGCAGCCTTTTCCAATTCACCTCACTCCACCGTCACACCAAGGAGCAGCTGCCTGGAAAGTACCACAGTGGCCAACTGTCCGCCAAGAGCGCAGGATCCCCCCAAAATACCCGCAGACGAGACTCAAGGCGAACCTCCGTGGGATTTTTCAATCCCGCTGCCACGTGCGTTATGAATATTCAGGGACGCTGAATTAAAATGTCTTAATCCTGATTTAAATTCATTGCTGCGAATGCTGAGGATCGGCGTCGGCTGGAAAATGCGGGCTGGTGTGAGATGAGAGCGCTGCCCTGTATTCTTGTGTCTTGATGGCTACACACGTCCATGGCTGTTTTGGTGTGTGTGTTCGTCAGATATTTGCTGCTGCTTTTTTCTGTCGGGTCGGAAGCACAGACATACCGGCTGTACGCATCGCACCGCGAGGAATGACACCACCTGCTTGGGGAGCAGAGCGCCACCTGGAGGCAGAGTCACACAGTTTTTAGGGCATTAGGCTTAACGTTCAAGGGCACAAGGTTGGTCTCAGAGGGGCCTGTTTGCTGCTACAGCTATGGATCTGGGGGGGGGGGGGGCGGGTCCAGGGCAGCGCTGTGTCCTGCCCCCCGAGCCTGAGGATTTATCACTTGCCCCTTTCCTCTCCCTCCCCTTCCCTGTTTTTATTCTAGAATTTTCCCCTGGTGTAGGAGTGACAGTGATTCTGCTCACAGAAGCATGACAGCAGCCCCTTTGCTGCATAGAGGAGAATAGAGGCTGTGCGTACCATGTTTTACATGGACAGCAGTCACAGGCTGTGGCCCCCGTCACCCCATTCTTGTCCCTGGAAGCGGTCCAGACCACTAGCACCAGTAGCTGCTATGGTTCGTCTTTACAAGCAGGATTGCGAGGAAAGATGCTGGCGGCTTCGTGTTTTTGGCTGCGAGTCCAATTGTTGTGCTGTGTTTGTTGCAGCAGGGGAGGGGGGCATTGCCCCACCAGATCGGAATGAAAAAATATTCAGAAGGATTTCCCTCTAACGTGGGGATAAATAAATGATGTCTGCAACCCCCCCCCTCACGTCCATTATGTCTAAATGTCATAACACTGGCCCTTGGGCATGAGTTTATTTCCTGCTTTGGGTGCTTTTTTAAAATTATCCTCTAATCTCATTACCTCGCCAGGATGAAATGGAATAAAATTTGGCCGATAGTTATGGATTTGGGGGGGGGGGGGGGGTGGGGTTAATGCTGGGGCCCGCGAGGGTTCACACAGGAAGAACGGGCCCCGGGA
>JAODKE010000033.1:324276-340641 GCA_026779605.1 Mormyrus hasselquistii | reverse complement strand
TCCCTGGCGTGGGGTTTGTCTGGGCCCACCATATGTCACGCCCCGGGGCCCGAGCCTCAGAGGGTTCGCATATTTCATTTCGCCCCCCCCCCCCTCCCTCCCTGCGTACTGCTGTCAGGCCTCTTTAGTGCAGCAATTAAAATCTGATTAACATATATTTCATTAAGTGTCCCATTAAGGAGAGTCAGAGAAGCAGGCTGGCCCGGGAGCCTCGGAAAGCCGGACATGGCCGAATCCCCTCACATTCCCTGCGGTTTGAATAGCGGGTCGCACATTCCGAGCTGGAGCGGCGCGATAAATTTGCCGTCCGCGTTTGGAAAATGACGCAGCCCACTCTAGTGCTGTTTTTCCGCAGTGAGCGGTCAGTCGGATCTAGTATCGTTATCGTCGGCTCTCTAATTACCGCGCCGACGAGCTTCTCAGCCAGTGACCCGTCCCGCTTGATTGGCCGCTCTGAGCTGCCGTCGTAATTACAGCTGTACTGCATCGATACTCTATTAGGATTAATTAAGACGCAACATGACAGCTGACAGTTGGGTGGATTCTGTTTAGCCCAACAGTGCGTGACGGGGGGAGAGGGAGGGGTGGGGGTCAAACAATTAGGTTGTTCTTCGATTTTTCCACGATTCTATAATTAAAGTTGAATCATTTTAATTAGCCAGTGTCCGATGTCACGCAGGAGAGGGGCCAGTCGTTCCTGCTGTTCCGGATAACGGCGTGTTTCCCCGGATTTACCTCTATTTAAGGTTACATCGGATTGCTTTGTGATTGATTCAGCATCTCATTAACCATCATGCAATACTGCTATTTTTGTGGTTACCTTGGCCAATGCCAACTACAACAACTGTCCCCTTACACACGTATAATGTTGACACGATACCCTTTAAATGCGTATTTCTTTTTTTAATCCAGTTGTTTTCCACTCTGATCTGCATAGATTATGAAAGAATAATACCTGGAATATCTAGGCAGGCATTGCTGGGACTCACGCTGACCTTTTTTATTTCCTGGCAAATCGGAGAGCAGCTTAATGTGAACGGCGAGCAGGCGGCCGGCTTCGGAATGACCTTAAAAGATTCCCGGGAAGTGCGGCACTCTGGGGGTTTTTAAGTAAGAGCATACTTAGGGCTCTAATGGAGCGCAGGCCCTGTGTCATTCAGCCGCTTAAATGTCAGACATTAGATATTTTGGAAATGGCTGTCATCACGGCCAAACAGCATCGCCTTCTGCCTCGTGACTGTTTAAGACAAAGGACCGCGCTTCTGGGACGAACAGCCGGAGTCCCGTTCGATAACCCAGAAAACCAAACGTAGTTAAGTGGGCTGGAGTGTCTCTGTGGGTCAGAGGGGTTCATTTGCGTTGGGGTTGCTCAGTAATTTGTTGGGGTGGGGGGGAATGCTGATTTACTGAGGAGAGGTCTGTATGTAGCAGCAGCGTTCTGATAGACTTGGGGAACCTAGATGCTTGTATGGAGATGAGTCTGAACTTAGCGAAACACGAATAAAGAAAGATTACAGGTTTGGGGAAAAAAAAAAAGATTAAAAAAAATTCCAAATTACAGCAAATCAGCTAAGACACCTGACCGAGCTCTTTGGGATGAGAGGAATATGAACTAAACTGCAGAGAAAAGCAGCGTGGCAGTGATGTTGGTTACTGCGATGCCTGCTTCTCCCTACCTGTGCTGAGACTGACCAAGCTGACCACTGCCCCCAGTGGCCATACTGAGCTTTGCCAGGTCAACCTGACCTCTCTAGATATAGACATGTCTTCTAGCACTGTTTTCCCTTGTTGGTATCATTATAAATGTGATCAGCTTTCTCCTCCTTAGGATTTATTAACTGGAAAACATGGTGGATGAAATCAAGCAATTAAATTAAGCAGTTAAATGGACATTTGTGATAGAATTTGTTGGATCTGTTGGCCGCTAGTGGACCGTATCCTGCCAAATTACTGCAGTGCCGGCATTTAACCGGGGTCAGCCGGGGGTGGGAGCGGCAACAGCACGCAGATGTACTTTATAAGAAGCGTCTTTATTGGACAGGACAGCCAGATCTGGAAGGAATGGAGAAGGGTATAGGTACACCTCTCTCTCTGTTCAGCTTTTATTAACAACCCCGGGAGATATTCAGAATCTGATTGGTGCGTGTGAGTGTGTGTGTGTGTGTGTGTGTGAGTGCGTCTGTGTATGTGTGTGTGTGTGTGTGCATGTGTGTGTGTGAGTGCGTCTGTGTATGTGTGTGTGTGTGTGTGAGTGCGTCTGTGTATGTGAGTGCATGTGTGTGTGTGTGTGTGAGTGCGTCTGTGTATGTGTGTGAGTGCGTGTGTGTGTGTGTCTGTGTATGTGTGTGAGTGCATGTGTGTGTGTGAGTGCATGTGTGTGTGTGTGAGTGCATGTGTGTGTGTCTGAGTACGTCTGTGTGTGTGTGTGTGTGAGTGCGTCTGTGTGTGTGTGTGTGCATGTGTGTGTGTGAGTGCATGTGTGTGTGTGTGTGTGTGTGAGTGCGTCTGTGTGTGTGTGAGTGCAACTGTGTGTGTGTGATTTCATGTGTGTGTGTGATTTCGTGTGTGTGTGTGTACACAAGCACATGCGTTCATTATCCACCAATGTGAACCAGTGGTCTGGTGCCTATTCCCTTCAGCCTCGGCTGTTCTGGTTCAGTGCCCGTTTACTGTAAAACGCTTCTGCTCGCATGAACTAACACCCTACCCCCCCTCCGGCTCGGTCTGTGCAAACTTGCGCCCTTAGCGGCCTGCCGAATCGTCACGGCTCCGCCGCCGACATTCGGGAATAAAAGCTTCCGGCTGGGAGATTCTTCCTCGTCGGGTGTCGGCAAACGCGGCGGATCGGAAAGCCTGAAAGACTGAGATGGAACCCAGGATCTTCAAGGACGGCTGCAGCGCTGGGGGGCACGCTTAGCCCTACGGTCCCCAGGGGGCAATGTTATCATTGGTAATAACAAGCAATAAATGCACTAAAAAAAGATATCAGTGTAGCGGCAGTCCCCTTAACGCGGGGCCCTGCGAGACGAGCGTTTGCGTGCCTGTCTGTCCGTGCCTGGAGAATTGGGGAAAAAAGAGGAGATGAAGTTCTGAGCAAAGACGGCTTTTCTCCCAGACAAAGGAGCGCAGTGTCTGTGCCTATCAGGATAGTAATTGTTTAACAGTTTCGGGGGAGGGTCGCTATCTGTTGTCAAGGCAAATGTTTAGCGAGCAGCCCCTGTGTGGGGACTGGGGGGGGGGATGAGGGGGGGCTGTGTGTAAGCAGGCATCTCTTCTCGCTTGCAGGCAGGCTGCCGGCGATCCTGTTGGGTGTCTGGGACACAAAGGGAGCCTCGTTATGTAGGTCCTTCACTGACCCTATTCGGCGCGCCTGGCCTACCCGCGTGGCTCACGGGGGGGGGGGGGGGGTGAGCGTCAGGCCGCGTCCCGTCTGGGCTCATCTGTGCTAACCCCCGCCCCCTCGCTTGCTGGCACCGTAGTGCCCCTGCTGAATGGACAGATTTTCCAAATGTTTTAAAATCAGTTTTTGAGTCGGCAGTAAAAAAAAAAAAAAAAAAAAAAAAAAAGGCCTTTGAGAAATGGCCTTCACTGTATAACGCTGAGCGAAGTGATTCCTGGGTTTATTCTAGCGAGATGGCATTGAAGGGGTCAGCCTTGGGGGGGTGGGGGGTGGGGAGTGGTTGAGAGCAGGGGCGAAGGAAATGGCCACAATTAAGTGTCAATTGATGCAATGTCTGGGAAAGAAATGGCTGTGTATTAGCACAAAAGCTAATGTAGCTTCCAGGCATTTTATTTCGGGAAATAAAGACCAGCGAGAGTGCTTCTCCCCCTCGGAAAATCTCTTCCCTCCCCCCTGCCCTTACCAAATGGTATCCTCGCCCCCGTTCGGGGAAGACGTATTACTTATGACATTCTAGTTTTCATCCGCTCACGATTTTTACGCGGAGGCTAAATCTCTGCAGCTGCAGTCTCACGGCTGAGTTGTCCAAGGCCCATGAAATATTGAAGGCCTCGGAGCAGCAGAGCGGAGCTCAGAGAGCAGCTCGTGTCCGAAGCGCGGCCCCCGATTCTCATCCGCACCAACAGCGCCGCACCGCTGAAGTAAAGCGCTGATAAAAATTTCATTGAAATGAGCCAAGGATATTGTTAGCATTCTCCGCAGCATCCGTATGAAAAGTTAATCCGAGTTAATGGAAGGGATATGAAAGGCTTTCTCGATTCAAACGTGTGCAGTAAATATTTTATACATTGTTGTCAGGAAAGTGATTCCACTCCGAGTTTCATTCTTCTCAGAATGGAGTCAAGTTGAGCAGGAGCGTGAAAAAAAGAAAAGAAAAGGCGTCTTTTTGAACTTTTGGCGCTGGCAGCTTTGCTAGAGCGAACCTGTCGATATAATGAAGCGGACGGCTCGTTCCCAGAAGCGCAGCGGGCCGGGCAATGAATACGGCCGCTCCGAGTTCGGCTTAACGCCGCCGAGTCCGGTCCGAAAGGGTCGAGGAAGCCCTACGGTGAAGCCGCTCCTGCCTAAACCTTGGCATTTGGCTTGACAGTTCCTAAAAGCGTCTTTGTGAGAGAGAACAAAGCAAATCGCCCACGTAACAGCAAATCGGACGAACCCGCAGATTAGCGCTGAAAGCCTCCCTCGCCCGCTCGTCGAATGCAGATGCGCTCAGCTTGGCTGCGCCTCACGGTGGAGATTCGCAGTGATGGGCCCCCGCCCCTGTCCCGCACGCTGCTAAACAACGGAACTGGCTGATGTAGATGTCTGAGATTCTGGGCCGTTCTTCTACATTTACACGGCAGGAAAAAGACCTTAGTTAGAATCAACGCGCTCCCATGGCGAGAGCGGGATCTGTCCCCTGGGTGTTTCCTCCAGCTCATCGGTGCCTCCTAGAGGGCATGGGTGGAGTTGCGATCTGGCCACATTCCCCTCAGCCGTGAAATACGCTACACTCCAAAGGGGTTTAGGAGCCTGTGCCTGCGAGCGGAAGGTTGCCAGTTCAAATCCCAAGGTCAACAGTGTGGTTTCGCTTTTGGGGCCCAGAGCAACGTCCTAACCCGCCATTTTATTGAGGGGCTATCTGACCGTGCTTTCTCAAAAATGCTTCTTGCTTTGGATACAAGCATCCACTCAATAAATAAAATGTAAACAAAACGTGGGGTATGAAAATGTTTCTTGTATTTCCTTCCCATCATGAGCTGGATTGCATGTGTAATATTAATGTTACAACGCAGTGGTCCAGCATACCTGCAGGGGGCGCACTAGCGGAAGTTACATATGATGTGGAGCTTCGTATTCATGCTCCTATATCACGTCTTACCTGAGGAACGCATTGCTGGATGGCCTGCCAGCGCTCTCGGTTCCCTGCACTGAGGTCGTGAAATTACTGGAGGGAGACCCAATCACCCCATGGGGCGCTGAGGAGAGCATAGCGGTAACCTGCAATCTCTCTGAAGGCTGGACACGCTGCTCCTCAGAATTTCTGCAACTTGAATTGATACCAGGCCAGGGATTTAGCATTAAATACAGAGCAGGAAGGCCCAGAAACAGCACCTCTGTGTTCAGGAGGGCTTTGCTTGTTAACACCCTGTATCATAAGAGTTTTACGCGAGCCTTGAAGCCATCCCGTCCCCTGTCAATTGCTCTTCCGTTGGATATTCGTCTCTTGCCCATAGAGCCACGGTTACAGTCTTCTGCAGCGACGTGCGCTCCTTGTCACGCCGTAATGTTGGGATCATCGCTGTAGGCGCTAATGCTTCATCGTGACGGTACCGTTTTTAGCAGCAGAATTCCTCGGCCCGCCTCGGCGGAGCCCGACAGGCGTGCCGGGGCTCGGGAGGCTCCTCTGGGCGCCTGCAGCCCTCCTGCTTTCCTTTTCCAGTGTTTTCCCTCTAACTGTCGCTGTGCTACGATGATGCCTTTCACTTTTCAGCCATCAGGTTATTTATAAGCATGCTTTTCTTCTTAATTGGGTTCCTGGATGTATCAAAAATACCCAGCCTTAAATAAAGATCCTGGATATGCCAGGATGCTCCACACTCTGCCCGTTTCCGACATTCATCGGCGGCGTTGTGTCATAGTGTCAAACCAATTAGCTGTCATTGCTAATGCTAATCGCGTGATAATAATAAGGCTAAATATATGAGCATTTCACTATTCAAACTTGTAACTCAACATTCAGAGGTGCAGTGGTGGGTATTTGCAGGTATATGTTGTGTATTCACCTCTAAAAAATATGAAAAAAACATAAAAAAAATGTATACCCACCAAAAAATGATCAGAGATGCACATGAGTCACAGTAGAAGTGTGTAATTATGCCGTCTGACAATATACCCACCTTTTATGACACCACTGTGAACCATTAGCTGTTGTTGCTAATGCCTTTGTCATTGCTATTGCTATCGCTAATCACTTGATTATAAAATGTTATATAAGTATGTTTCACTATTGACACTTTCTTTATAAATGTCCCTCTTTTGTTTTATCGTACAGCCCCCGGCAAAAGGGCCCAAGCTCCCGTTTCCAACATTTATCGCCGGCATCGTTGTTATTGTATCAAACCTAATAATTAGCCGCAGTTGCTAATGCTATTGCTAATTGCATGGTTATAATGTGGTTAATGATATCGACTGTTCACTGCTCAGACTTTCTTTATCAACATGCCTTTTGTTTTACCGTGTGCTTCCCTGTGACAGGACCCAGACTTTCGGGTGTTATCCCCTGTATTTTCTCTGCGTGGCTCGCCGGTTGTGGGCCTCTCCTACGCCGCGTGCGCTCATTTGGCCCAGGCGCTAATTGGTGTTTTCTGTCTCCGTTTCACGCGCTCCTTTACACGTCTGGATCCACCTGGGCCCGTTTGGCGTCCCGTCGAGTCGCATGCGGGAAAAAGAGGCACCTGATGAAGCGCCCGCATGTTTAATTAGGCTCGGGGCCCCTCCCTTCCTCGTTAACTCACGCCTGAGAGATGCCACGAGCCGCCAGTACTTGCCATTACAGCAGACGTATTAATATTTAACACGCTCTGTTTAGCGCTCTTGCTATTCGGGCTGAGGGAACGTCGGCTGCATGTGTTTTTATATGGCGGAGCTTGTGTGAAGACGTGTTAGAGAGCTTTAATATGTGTTACACTAAGGAATTTCAATGGGGACCAAACCGGCGACAGAGTTCAGAGAATTCATTCCATCCCAGCCAGTCTGGGCCATAAGACAAGTGTAGATTCGATCCAGTTAAACAGCCTTGGGCTGAATTTCAAATTCTGTAGGTTAGAGGTACACAGACACACAGACAAAGACACACACACAGGTTTATAATTATATCTTTGTGGGGACTCTCCTTTCATTTCTATGGGGAAAACTCTAATCCCAACCATGACGTCCTTAACCCCTACCCAGCCCTAACAGCCTTAACCGTAACCGTAAGTAACCAAACAAAATACGAGGCATTTTAAATTTTTTATTGCATTCACAGATCTTTGAGTGGATCTGAGGGGGTACCCACATCTTCGAAAAAACAGACATTTGTTCCCCACAATGTAATATAAACATTATAAACATTATCCACACACACAAAATGAATCATTATACCTCATGTTGGCCTAAGAGATCATTATATTTCAGTTTATAATTCAGAAGGCAAGGAGTCGCTTGGTTTTGAGGTCTGGAGACTGAAGATGGAGACGGACAGGATGCAGACGAAGCTGTGTAAACAGCCGTGGACAGAAGATGCGGAGTGTGGGCCATTCTCCGCGGCCAAGCCACGTTCCTTACGCATCACGGTGCGTGATTAGGTCGTGCGTTTTCTTAGCGTGGGAAAGGTCAAAATAATTCATCAAAACAGCATACATTATACATTATACGTGTGATTTATCGCGCGCCTGTGTCGTGAGACGCCCAGCATTATTTTTCTCCGCTCACGGCCGACCGCGACGAAAACGGCACGGGTGTTGCCTTTGCGGACGCGGCGCATTTCGGCCTGATCGCCGGAACGCGGCCTGACTGGCGGCACTCGCGGGAGCCGCGGTTCCACACGCATTGTTTGTTTTTCTGCAGAGCCGGGGGCCTGCAGGAGTCGCCGGGTGTCATCTGATGCAACGTCCTGTAACAACCCCCCCCGAACTTGTGCGGCGCTGGGTTGCATTTGCCACATGGGGGCCTCATCTGCTACCTGCCCTTGTCCTCGCCAAAATCCTCACATCCCCCTCATTCCCGTCCCCTCCGCTTTGCTTCCAGGGTCTAACTGGAGATAGCTTAGCCCTTTTGCGCTCAAGGACAGATCCGTTTCGTTTCAGGCTTTCTGCCGAGTTTTCCGTCTGCTTGCGGTGGGCCGGGTCTTGCGGTGCAGACTGGTGCCCGGTCGGGCGACCTTTCCTCAAGGCGCCTGTCTGCATGGCAAGCGGCGGTTTCCGTCGCGAAGTGTGCGGATTCTCGCGGCGGATGATGTCAGAAAGATGCGTTGGCTCCGGATGCGACGCCCTTTGCTCCAAAGGCAGGCGTGACTCCCCTCGTCCGTGCCGCTAATTAGGATGAATTATTTATACGCTCTGATTCAGACAGACTCCCTGCATTCGGGCCCTTGTCGTTTCCTGGCTGCTTTTACACATGAAAGACATTGTTATTATACTAGCAAAAGTATCAAATCGTAGGCCAGATTGACTGGAAGACAATCTTTTTAGCACTTTGATTTTTTTTTTGTTTCCGTCATGTTAGGTAGATAAATAGCTGATTCATTGCTGAAGGGAGATTTCCAGAATAAATAAGCGACACCAAGGTGGCTGCAAGTAAATGAAATGATGCGTGAGACAATGTCAGAGCTGTAGAATTAATTCACGTTCCACCCTATAGCCAGATGCGGGTGTCAGAGTATCACTACCTGTTCATCAACCAAGCTCCGCCCTCCTCGTTTGAAGCGGGGATTTAGGTTTGCCGCAAACAGCCGACCGCGGGAACACCGTCCCTGTCACCTCTAATGAGTATCAACACCGCCGGTTCAGGCAGGGGGCTCGTCCCAGTGCCTGGCGATGTCATCCAGGGGCCATCTTGAGTTAAAGGAGGCCCAGGCCATGCTGCTCAACTTAAACCCGTTAGCTATGCTCACCAAAAACGGCAGGAGTGTAGCTTCACCGGGAGGCTCCGTTCTGACAGTGGCCACTCTCTCATCTTCCTTAGTATGGCAGCAAAGGATTGTGGGAAAGCGGGACAGCGTATGCGTTTATACGCATCATGTGCTTGGGGGATCCCTCTACCCGTATTCCCGCAGATGCGAGCCGCCGTGCCGCGCTTCCATAATTTTTTGTGATCTTCGTCATGTTCGTAACAAAGCTCAGTGGAGCCAGATTTCCTCTTTCTTTATTTTTTTTTTTTCTTTTTTTAAATAATCCCGGGGTCCCTTTAAATTCACGATGCTGCTTGTGGGCACAGGCAAAATAATAGTGGATGAAGGAAAAAAGCTTTATTTAAATGTCAGTATCTCCCCCCCTCCCATCTCTCTAGCTTATGCAAATATGTGTGAGGTGCCAAACTGGGGGGTGTGGCCTCTCCCAGGACCCTGCCAACATGCAAGACAAAAGTAATTAAGGTCAGTTTTTTTATTTCTGCGGCGCTGAATTCCAATGAGGCCACTATGTGGGTCTGGGCTGCGCTCTTCATCAGAGATGCTCTTCTTTACTTCTGTTTGCACTTTTAAAGTCGGACGTTTAAGCGCGGGCCTGCATCGAAGCCCAGTATCTCATTTAACTTGTTTGATCTGGAAGACATCAAGGGAATAATAGCAACCCCCCCCCCCCCCCCGCAAGAAAGTCAGAGCAACTTCACATTAAAACTCATCATTGTTTTTTTTTTTTTTTTTTTTTAAAGTCAGTCAAGTTTAATCCCGTGTCACCTAACGGCCATGCAGTACCAGCGGCTGTGCCAGGGGGCGCCCAAGTATGGGAGCAGCCTTGAAGTTCTCGGAAGGAGGGGCTGACCGGTCAAGACTGATCTTAACCAAGCCCATTATTGTAACCGCCTGTCAGGATTACTCCCCTCCCTCACACCCTACCAACACGTTAATAAACAAGCAGGCTAGCAAGCAGCCAATGAAGTTCTAGCCTGTGATAAGAGGGGGGTGGCTCTGAGAGGTGAGCTCCCTGTTCCTGGCCCCGCGTGCTAGCATCGCTATCATCTGACACCTGTCACCATCTGGTGCCTGATGGGCCCCCACCATCATTACTTTACCGCTTATTTGCTTAGAACTATTTGGGGCACCAGACATGGGTCACCCCGGGGCACGGAGAAGCTACCTCACTGCTAGCATAACAACCTCACACCCCGCTTGTCATCTTGCCCTTGTTTGCTTCATTAGAATCCACTAGAATATCTGTTTTTCTATATACATCCCCTCAAACCAGGTGCTCCAGATGGAGCCACGACGGCAGAAGAACCTCAACAGATTGTAAACTTCCTAAAGTGGAAAGTCAAAATAACGACTGGGCCCCGTCTCCCCGACCGCGCGCCCGCGCCCGAGAGCTTCTCCAGCGGCTCTGTGACTTTGCAGCAAAATAATTGCTAATCTGAGTAGATGTAGCAGATTCGTGCCCGGGGATGGGGGGGGGGGAGTTCAGGGATCCTTATCCTGTGTGAAGATCCAGGCGAGCACCAAATACAGACCGGAGAGGGAGAAAAAAAACCGCCAGCCTTCGTTTTGTTTTGAAGTCAGGTCTTAACGAGCCTTAGCCAAAGGTATGGCGGCGATTTGGGAGCTAAATATAACCAGCTGATTAAACCTCACCAGCTCGGCCGTCTCCCTCGGAATTCCCCATCCGAGGATCATCAGCTCACTTCGGACTGTTTAACTCATCATGAAGCCGTCCGTAATACCGCTGAACTGGGCTTGCCGTGTCGAACACGACTGCGGCTCCAATAAAATAGAACCATCACTCTCGTACAAAACAAAGAAATCCGGGCTGGGAGCCTCTTTTGATACAGGTAACCATAGTAATGAGTCCATATCGAGATCTTCTGAGAGCTTGTTATGCGTCGTGTCAGTGATGTGATCCGCTGTGGCCCCGGTTCATCTGTCAAACTGGGTTTTTTTCTGTCATGAAATAATGACCCACGGTAGAGTGCAGAGGCAGGTAAAAAAGGGCGGGGGGGCCTTTATGGGGGCTGCTCTACAGCATCGCTCAGCGGGAAGGGTCCGCTGTGTCCCTCACCATGGAAATGTGCTGAACCACGCCAGGTTCCCCTGCTACAAAGGCACTGCTGCACAATGAGGCAGGGGGACCGCCCCTGCCTCCATGAGGTAATGTTTCGGGCGGGTGGTCTTTCTGCGGAGGTAATTAACTCGGGATTTCCCGGCAAATCGCAAGGCCACCACCGGCCCCTCGACAATGGCGCCCCTTGAACGCCGCGCGGATGTGCCCCCTCCGGCCCCCCCCCCGGCCCCTTGTGAGCTCTGTTTTTCAGGGACCCCGGTGACGTGCCCCTGCCGTGCGGTCAATGGCCACTTTGACGGGATTCCGTCTTGCGTGGGAGACCCCCGCGCCGGACATTGTGCCCTCCGGTAATCGGGGACCCGCCCATAGGAAGCCCAAGAGTGCTGACAAAAGCAAACCCCCCCCACCACCTCATAAGAATGGGCTTCGGTGATCTGGTGATGTCACTTTCAGGAATACCCCATGGTTACTAAATAATGGGGTTTTTAGCCAGATTCTGCTTCTTAGCCCAGAAAAGCCGACCGTGGGGGAGGTCACCGCGGATGTCTGCGCGGGGAGTTACGCGGCCTCGCCTCAGACGGTCACTTATTGTAATAATCTTACGTTTTGTGTATTTTTCTGCTCTCTTTCTATTCCGAACAAAAGCTGAAAATCTGTGCTTCTGACCCAGTAGTTTCTTGATAACCAAATGAAAACAGATCATATCTAGGGATCTCTATTGACATGCGATTTTATACTTAACTAAGAACTAAGGAGCTGGGGGCTATTTCACATTTTTGGCTCCCGGCAGGGTCCCCTTCAAGTTTTATGATGTCACCAGTGAGGGGGGCTTGACTATTTTACGACGGTGCCCTTGGTCAGTAACACACAGAAGGCATCAGCCTTGCGTTTTGTCAAGTTCTACGTCAAGTTGACAGAGACCTCAGAGACCCCAGGCCGTAAAGTTGGGCCCTGTTTCGCAGTCGAACTACAGCTGCTCAAATTTGGCGATTCGAAATAAGGAATCGTTAACATGATCGCTTTGGCCATGAGGCGGCCTTATTTGTACCTTTCCAAGGTTTGTGCCTGTGGCGGAATTGGCTGACGGATGGAAAAAGCTGCCCAGGAAAGCATTAGGAATCATCCCGCGTGCTCCATCCTCTGGTTATCGCTTTGTGGTTATTATGGGATGGAGGCAGTAGTCATGGACACCGGCCCCCATGACGAGTGTGTACTTATTGTCACGTCAATCTGTATTCAGTCCTTAAATGGAGATCCATTACCATATTTATTTATGAAGGCATTTTCCCATGAAGACCTACTAATAAAACTTACAGAGGCCCTACATCGTCAGTCCAGATGTGTTTTGCTCTTAGTGTTGCTTGTAATTTGCCCAAACTGCACCCCCCCTCCCCCCGGCTTCGGTGCAGATGTTTTTGAAGACATGCGGCATTAAATATGTTTATAAATAGTTATCAGAATTTTTCATATAAATAAATCTGTGAGCATAAACGTTAGGCAGCCCGAAGGAGGCAAGGGCTCCGGACGCAGGTTAATTCTTATATATATATGAGTCAGATGCGAAGCTGAGAGCTGCTGTGTTTTTCCTGCCATTTTAAACAATATTTGGAGTGAAACTATCAAGCTGGTTTTTACGGATGTCATCTGGGAGCCAGTTTGGGGCCCCCGTTAGCAGGAAGCCGCTGACAGTTCAGCAGGTGAGGGGACTTGAAAGGGGTCCACCCGGGTGCAGACGGCTGTCACTGCGCGCGCCCGGCTCCCCGCCGATCCTCCCAGCCGCTCCCTCTCTCTCTCCCTCTCTTTCTCTCTCTCTCCCCTTCTCTCTCACACGTTCCCTGCTATAATTGACCCAGGGATTTTTTTTTCCCGCTGATTCTTCCAGCCTGATGTATCCTGAAATTGTGCCGTCTTGTGCAACTGAGAAGCTGCTTGAGAGATGGGAAGGTTCTCATTATTCGGGCAAAATGGCAGCACGTAGGGTACGCGGCGTGCCTCCAGGGGGCCTCGCGGGGGCCCCCTCCCGAGCAGCAGGGCCATCCGGGAAGCAGCCGGGGGGCCGGGAAGGCCCCCAAACTCGTGCCCTCCATTGCCGTTGGCTCAGGCCTCGTAAGACGCTTTGAGTAAACGTGACATCCAGGCACCGTGCTCACAGTCTTGCGGGAGGGTCCACAGTCACAGAACCACGCACCGGCCTTCCGTAATCTCCTCTGAGATTAGAGGGGTTAAGGTTTTCTCGCCCGTTTTAATGACTCCTCATGTGCGTATGGGAAATTAATTAATATTCCTTAGAGTCGACACATAGGAACTCATTAATCGATAAGTGTCGGTTTCTCATGGTTACGAAAATGAGCCACGCCGGGTAATGAGTCACGAACTCCGCCTCCCTCGGCCCAAGTACCTGCCGCTTCAAATACTTGACATTTACCTCTTTGTTTACAGTTCAGATGCTTCCCAGGTTCTTTCACAGCGTTGTTTAACTTCAGCCTCACTAGGTAGATTATCTCGTACTTTTGGAGCAGATTATACATGCCACGTTAATGTGATTCTGATTTGAGTTACAGCACTGTGCCAGACCGGTGACATCGGCGCTCGACACGTAAGTTTACCATGTTCATGCAGCGGAGGCAGGCGAACGCAGGGGTTTGTCCTCCACACGCGGCTGGACTGAACTCCAGTAAGCTGTTATCAAACAAAGAATTTGATATTTCTGAAGTCTTTTTTTCCCCCTTTTCCTCCTCCCCCATCGCCGTGGAAACTTAGGCAGGATCCGACCAGCTGATGCAAAGGCCTCTCACCAAATAAGCAGTTAATATTTAATGCAACCTCGATCGTTCCTTTACCCGAGCCTTAAAAAATGTGTTCTCTGTTGGCATGTCGAAATGAAGATTCGAAGCAGAGGTTCGCTGATATGATGTCGTCCTGCGGTAAAATTTCTCCACCGCGGATGAACGGCTGCCACGAGCACTGACCGACATGTCACTTTCACCCAGCAGGGGGCAGTGTGGAGGTCAACCTCTGAACATCTGACCTCCCAGCGCTACCAGGTGATGACCTCGCTGGAGATGGGCTGGGTTAAAAACAGAGTGGAAAACCCCAGCAGAGTCAGGCCTGGGATGACGCCGTGGGAGTGGGGCCACTTCGGGGGGCCTCAACAGGGCTGGCGACTTGCACAGGTTTCAAGAAACCTCTCTGGTGACGCTGAGCGTTGTTTTGACTCGTGTCGGAGCCCGTCACCTGCCAGAAGATTCCACCGCCTCGCTGAAGGCTGTCAGGGCTCAGCCAGCGTCCATTATACCTGCATCTGGGAAATCATTCGCCAGTGTGCTGCGCTGCTATGCTCTTCTCGCAAAAGCACAGTGCTAAATGAGACTCTTTTAATGGCTCTCGTTACACCAATGCAAAATTTTACCAGACTGGGACCAACTGGTGCCAGTTCTGCTTGCATCCAACTACCCTTCCTCTAGAGGGCAGTGTATCTGAGAGGTACTCGCCTGCAGAATGACATGACACAGGATCTTCATCAACTTACAGCACCGTTCTCCACACACAAAGAAATCCTTGCTTAATCAATCCGCAAGTTAATTTTTTATAATATGTATATTATACCAGGTTGTTTTTCCATCGTGCTCTGTTGTGCTGCAGATCCAAAGCTGACAATGGGATAAATGCTGTCAAGATGCGATGCATGCAGACGGGACCTGAAGTGCGAAAGAATGAACGGCGTTTATTAATAACCGTGCTCCGGCTAATTATAGATTGAATTGTAGTTCTGTAGGGTATATGGAAGTCATTCCCCCACAGCTGATACGAGGCAAATTGGGCATAACATATAGATAAGGGATCTGACTGCTAATGAGATGCGGAATGCGACAGTATGCGGCTTCCCACCCGCAATTAATGCCTTTATGGTCAGATTAATTGGCGTTTGTGGGTAGGACTCGTCTGAGAATAAATCACACCAGAACAACACTAAATTCACCAGGCCTGCTGTACAGGAACGGGGCTGAGGGGGCACGGTTTTAAATAATAAGCTGTCAGTTTTTATTTTGCTAAAGAAGTTCTAATACTAACGGCTTCGTAAACATCAATATCTCGATGTCCTCTCCGACACGGAAATCCTTGGGGTGGTTTTAATTGGCTGTTTAACAGGATGTTTACGCATCTTTACTCTCCAGTTTGTTCATTTTTGTCCTTCCCTGCCCAGTGAATATATCTCTTTTTCATTCTATTTTATTTTATTTATTTCTGCTCAATTAGCTACCTCGGGGGAGCAATTTTCCATGTGTTTTTCGTTTATTACTTAATAAATGATGATATTTTAAATTTGAACAGTTTGCTGCCTGTTAGGATGACCAAATGTCGGAAACAAACGATCCCAGAACGTACGGTGAACGTAAGGTGCGGATTTGAAGCATGGCAGTATGAATATTTCATTCGCCGACATTTACGTTATTACGCTGTTAGCGGCTTGATGCTTGTTCGCTCGCGTGGCCCAGCTGGAGTCGGCTGCTTCTCTTACTGTTTACCTCCCTCTCTTATTTTCACTTTTTATGTTTCTCTGCCTGGACGTCCCTGCGCTGGATGAGAGCGTCTGCTGTCTGAGTGGCTGTAAATATAAATCAAAGACAGACGGATCTGGTACCTGGATCTGGTGCCCACATCCATGACGGCTGGGAGATGTGAGGTTCTCTCAGAGCTCTGTGCTTTTGCCCCACGTGCTGATAATGCTTATGTACACTGTTTGGGCTCTGAGTCCTACAGATGCTCTCGCCTTCTGCCATTGGAACATACAGCACTGCCACTTGTAAAGGCACGCGCGTTCTGGACTTTGAATGTAAAAACGCCATTCGCACGGCATCCATTTTACACTCTGTCTAGCGTAGCGACTCACTGTCTTGCAGGTTTCTTATTTATTCTTTATTGTTTTATGTTTATTCTATTACTGATCTCTTTCCTTCCTTCCTGCCATCCCCTTCCTGTGCACACATCAGCACGTTACATGAAGCACAGATGGGAACTGACATTATTCTTTGTTCTCGTTTTACTTACATTAATTTGCTGTGTTTCTTTCTATGCTGCGCATGCACCTGCGTCCCCCCCCCCCCCCCCCCCCCCCCCCCCCCCCCCCCCCCCCCCCCCCCCCCCGGCTCTCCCTACAGCGCGCAAGGCGGG
>JAODKE010000033.1:273407-296060 GCA_026779605.1 Mormyrus hasselquistii | reverse complement strand
CCGACCAGACAAGTTTTTAAAAAAAATGGGGGACCCACAAAACGCGCGGGAGCCCCTGCGTACACCCCCCCCCCCCCCCCCCCCCCCACACGCGCACACACACACACACACACGGCCCTGTGGCTCTACTGACGATGGAGAGGAAATTGCAAGGAAAGGGCCGTCCTATCAGTTTTAGCGACATCAAATTGATCAAACTTTCATCTCCGGGGTGTGAGAACTCGTCTGTTGTTTTAAAGGTGAAGTGAACCCAGAAGGGAGGGGGGCTAAATCCGTTTTTTTCCGCGTGTGTGAGATGTGCTTCTGTTGCTGGTAGACAGAGGGGCCCCCAGTGAAGAGACGGGGATTTTATTTCCTCTCCGTGTTGTGATGGGAGAGAAAGATGGCAAGGGGGATTACAGAGGTGCCTGTAATGGTTGTATTACTGCAGTCAGTGATACATTATTGATGTGGGTTTGAGTAGGATGGCGGACCGTCCCAGAGGTGCGATCTGCCGCTAATGAACGAGCCGCGGTGGAGCAGCTCTGCCTGCTGTACGCGCCTCCGTACGCACCTCCGTACGCCTTAGTGCGCGAAGCGCATTATTTCATTTACAAATAAATTGCCCCCCTTAATTGACTCGTTCAGCGAGCTTCAGTTGAAGTTGAGACCTGACGGCGGATCTGGAGACAGCCTCACCGGGGCACCGTGTAAAGCGCTATAGTTTATACATACGTGTGCGTGTGCGTGTGCCGTTACCCAGCGGTGACCCCGAGCAGCTCGCGTTGTTGCACCCAAGTCCCGCCCCACGGCGCCCTCCACGGGTAGCAAATCACTCTCCAGGTTCAAGCTTTTTAGCGCCACCGTCATGTTTTATGTATCGGGCCCCCGCTAAAAGGTTATCCTTAACACCCTGCAAGACCCCCCCAGCGCGAGCCCCAACTTACTTAACACAGTGAAAGAAGCAAGTAAATATTTAATCAATAGATTGTTCAGTATTCATAAAGCTTAAAAGGTAGTTGCCAGAAACACGCAGAATATCCCCATTAAGATGCTGAAATATCAATAATTTGTTTTTTGCTACTGAAGACTTCATATATAATGTTGTAATGTGGTCTGCACTGTTAAATTGGGGGGGGGGGGGGAAACAGGCTTCTTGTTGTATATTTGATCTTTCAAAGCAAACATTTTAAGCAATTGAAATTCCCTAAAGTCGGTACTTTACAGCATGTTTTAAATTAAATTTGAAGACTTTCTTGCTGGCTTTTCCCTCTCCAGTGGAGCTGTCCAAGGTATGACGGAAACCTTTCCTGGCTATACTTAAGTCACATACTGCCCCCTGGTGTGCAGGAGTGGGAGTTCTCTGCCTCTGCAGGGGTGTCTTTATGGGATATGCAGTAATAACTAGAGATTCGTTTTGCCACGCTGATCAAAGGTATAACACGCTTTGAATAATCAAAAAGTAATTTGTAAAGCTTAGGCATGAAAATAGAGAAGGCTTTTAAGGGCTGTTATTATTTTTCCATGGAAAGATTGTAATGTCTGTGATGGAATCGGAAATTTCATTTAGTGACTTTTGAGTATTTCACATGCTCTGGAAGATGTGGAGACAGCATGTAGTTTAATCCGACCGTGTGGGGTCTGGAGCCCACTAGGTAAAGGTGTGTAAATATGGGTCTAGATCCCAGCAAGTAAAGGTGAGTAAATAGGGGTCTGGAGCCCGGCAGGTAAAGGTATGTAAATAAGGGTCTGGAGCCCAGTGGATAAAGGGGCGTAAATATAGGTCTGGATCCCAGCGTTTAAAGGTGCAAAAATAGCGGTCTGAAGCCCAGTGGGTATAGGTGCGTAAATAGAGGTCTGGTGACCAGCAGGTAAAGGTATGTAAATAGGGGTCTGGAGCCCAGCGGGTAAAGGTGTGTAAATAGGAGTCTGGAGCCTAGTAGGAAAAGGTGCGTAAATAGGGGTCAGGAGCCCAACAGGTAAAGATGCATAAATAGGGGTCTGAAGTCCCACGCGTAAAGGTGCGTAAATATGAGTCTGGAGTACAGCAGGTAAAGGTGCGTAAAAAAGGGTCTGGAGCCTAGTGGGTTCGATCAAACTTACACCTGAACCTCGATAAGGACAGAGGAGGACCGGCTGGGCCTTGATAACATCACGGACTGTGCCTGTGATTGCTGGTCACGTGTGACCTTGGGCCATTCTGGTGTCACACGTGACGTATAATGTGACACGTGTCCAGAACAGAAGCTGCAGTAAAAGCTGATTTCACAGCAGCAATACCCCAGGCACCCCTGCTGGTCCCAGCAGCTTTTCCCATGTGCGTCCAGTGCATGCCTGCTGTTTATTAATGGTCATGAATCCTTCCTGTACCTGTAAGTAAGACATGCTGGTACATGCCTGTTTACTTCATGTCGGGCCCCGTAATGATTGTATCGATTTGACGCTCCCAGCTGAGGAGCTGAATTAAATGCACAACTGGTGTGAACCTTCAGTCCTTTGCCGTCATCCCTGTATGCGCATCTAAAGGCGTAAGGGGAGAAGGGCCATTGTGTGTGTGTCTGTGTGCGTGTGTGTGCCTGTGTGTGTAAGGGGGAGGGGGTGTAATGTGCTGACATGTAAGAAATACACAGGAAAAAGGGATAAATGAAAGAGAGGACGCATCGCAGGGTAACACGGCGGCTTAAGTGGCCATTTTAACCCCCAAGTTAAACCGTCTGTCAATGTGACTCTGAGTTGTTCAGCTGGTGCTTTTATTCAAAGCTGATCCAGCCCTTAATGCAGCCAGAGATCATTCTAGAGGTATCCGGGTTAGAGAGCTCCCTCAAGACTGCAGGCAGTCTCTTGGTGACAAGCCTGTGTCCTTAATCACTGCACCTCCCCCCCGTCATGAGAATCGGGATAAGCCCAAACACGGCGTCCGGGTTGGATGAAGATCTACCACATCACACTGGGTGGGAGGCTGTCATCACTTGAAATGAAGGACTTTCTCAAACTGCTCATGGTTTTTAGACCATGGTACATTTTGTGTATTAATACTGAATTACAGGTTGAAAGGTTTAAGAGCAGCACCCCTTTCATCCATCTGAGCCAGGCAAGCAAAGACAGGTGTCCTTAACAACTGCGCCACCCACTGGCCATCTTTGATAAGAGCAGAGCTGTCCAATATTTTTTTTGTCCGCCGAGGCTGGGGTGGTGGGTGTCATGGGAGCTGGGGGGGGGGGGAGACGTGTTAAATAAGACCACTGCCACCAGTCCGCTTCCTGGGGAGGGTTTGGCACTTGAATTTTTCATGACCCGCTCGCACAAAGAGTGGAATCGCGGGCCGGTCCCGCCGGAGACATGAGTATGGAGCTGCTCGCAGCCCAGAGACGAGATGCAAGCCTTGCCTGGGGGGGAATAACAACAAAAAGTTGTCAGCAAAGTCACCAAGTGTAGGAAAAAACAAAAAACTCAGCCGCTCTGCTAAGTTGAGACATCTTGTCCTCATCTCCGTCTGAAAAATCCGTCTTACCGGAATTAACCCCGCTACCTGTCGCTAGCGTGCAGTCCAACGAGAGCCAAATGAGGGGAAAGTGGCAGGGACGGCTGCTGGAGCAAGATGGGGAACACAGGCCCGCTTCATCCGGTGTTCCCGTCTGTCTGACACATCAGGAGATGCATTTCTGACCCGGCCGACGTGATCCGATTTGACAGGCACTCACAGTAGGAGAGAGAAGCTGTGAGATGATGCATCACTCATGCAGAAATGAGCTGCCTTTTAGCAGAATTAGCATATCGGAAGTATCTTACGTTGTCCGTTCATGCAAGTGGTGATTAGCTGGGCTGAGGCGGGCATGGGCCGAGGCGGGCGCGGGCTGTGGCGGGTGCGGGCGTGGGCCGAGGCGGGCGCGGGGCAGAGGCTGGTGTGGGGCGGGCTGTGGCCTGTTGTGGGCCGAAGCTGGTGCGGGCCGAGGTGGGCGTGGGCTGAGGCAGGTGCGGGCTGAGGCGGGTGCGGGCTGAGGCGGGTGTGGGCTGGGGCCGGTCGTGGGCCGAGGCTGGTGCTGACCTAGGGGGGCATGGGCCAAGGGGGGCACAGGCCAAGACGGGCGCTGAATTCGGCGGGTGCAGACATATGCGGGTGCAGGCCGAGAAAGGTGCTGGCCGAGGTGGGCGTGGGCCAAGGCGGGCGCTGACCGATGCGGGTGCGGGCTGGGGCCGGTCGTGGGCCGAGGCTGGTGCTGACCTAGGGGGGCATGGGCCGAGGCGGGCACAGGCCAAGACGGGCGCTGAATTCGGCGGGTGCAGACCTGTGCGGGTGCAGGCCGAGGTGGGCGTGGGCCGAGGCGGGCGCTGACCTAGGGGGGCATGGGCCGCGGCAGGCACGGGCCGAGATGGGCGCTGACCTAGGCGGGTGTGGACTGATGTGGGCTTCGGCTGAGGCGGGCGCTGACCTAGGCGGGTGTGAACCGATGCGGGCTCCGGCTGAGGCGGGCGCTGACCTAGGCGGGTGTGGACCGATGCGGGCTGAGGCGGGCGCGGGCCGTGGAGTTTAATGAGCGCCCCTCCATGCTCTGCCACGTCTCATTTCTGCCTTGCGCAGCGTCCCCTTTGAACAGCTGGGAGGCGCCGCACCGCTTTCATCTCACAATCCCTCTGAATTTCAAATCAGAGACGAGCCTCCCCCCCCATCCCCTCCCACCCCCCTCCGCTCTCATTCCCCTCCTTCGTTCTCTGCCTTTCTTTTTCTGTGATTATTTTGTTTGTTTACAAGCCGCTTTCCAGATCTGACACACAGGAGCAGGCTGAGGAGGTGGGGGGGGCAACTCGGGAGTGTAAACGTCCTCATTAATGTTTATCAACTTAACAAAGGGGGGGGGGGGGCCCTCATGTGCCTCCCCCGGACGCCTCTCTAATGATGACCCATGGCAGACTGCAGCACTAGGGACCCCCCCCCTGTCCTGCCTGTACCCGCTTGAAACAGAATTTTTTTTTTTTGCCCAAATCCTGATCAGAGCAGCGGCCTCACATGGGGGAGGGGGGGCTACTACCAGAATCACAACCCCCCTCGCCACCCCCCAACCCCTGGCGATTGTTGTGGGAGTTGGCGGTGACATGTCTGCGGGGTGTGGGAGCCCCTGGATGTAGTCGGGCTGTGATTCTGTTATTAAAGATTTAAAGCGCCAGCCTGCTCCGAGGGGCTTTGATGTTTGCGGAGCACAATGGTCGAGTCCGGAGGGTGGCGGGGCGGCACGAGGGCATACATCACAGCGAGGTGATCGTCTTCTGCTGTGGAGCCGCAGCTAAGCGGGGGAGGGGGGCACTCCTCTGAGGAGGTGAACGGCGGAGTGCAGGGAGAAACATACCTGCCCCATCTGTGGCTCTCCAGCAGATGCTGACCTTTGACCTTTCTGTCACATGTGACAGGGGAGGATGCCAGTTAAGGGTATTTTTTGCTTCTAATAGTGTCGCCTTCTTCATTAATGGGTGTTAATGGAGCTAAACGTCCCTGCGTGCTCATCATCTGTTAGCAGTGCTCCCCCTTGTGGCTGTGCTGGCAAGCAGCGGGCCCAAAAAACTAAGCGATGTGTTTTATTTAGCTAACAATTATTCTCTTAAAAGTCATCTCTTCGTGCGCTTCGTTGAGAATAAGCTTTCATTCATTCCACAATGGTTGAGCTAAGCTAAGGTCTAGCTAGCATTACTGAGCCCATGTCACCTTTAACGTCAGCTAAAGCCAAGTGGCAGTGCCCAGATTCTCGCAGCGGGCGGCCTGTGAGCCTCCTGCCTGGCGCGCGTGTGGGAGGCTGATGTGAGGCCCCGAGGAGAGAATTCCGGGATCTGAAAAGCATTTTAGCGACAATTAAAATCTTTGATGTCGGAGCCTGTTCACATCAAACAGCACAGTGCCTCCCACTCGGTTTGATTTCCTGTCGATGGAGAGTCGTATAAAAAACAACCTCGCCGACGGTCTGGAGGCCGGCTGATGGACAGAGGAATGCGTCAATATGAGGGCTCGTTACACGGAAGTCCCATTTTTTGATTGGTTCATGATTTACCTGTGGGACAGCCCAGGTGATCACACTATTAACAATTCACTGTGTGAATACTTACATTTTCCGATACAGTTCATATTTTCTCACGGCGGCGGTGGTGAGTTTTTCCTTCATCTTGCTGGGTTTTAATGCATGTTTCTTCGCGATGCGTAAAAACAAAGGTGCCCTGTCCTCGTGTAAGGTACGTGTGAAGCGGTGTAGACGCACGGACCTGGCCGATTTATCGCGAGTCTGCACCTCCGTTCACGTGGCTGAACGTCTGTCCTGCAGGAACCGCGAACACACACCTGCTCATCCTATAAAAGCAGGCCGCTGAGCGTTTTCCGGGGCTCTGTCGCTCCGTTTTTCTGCGTCTCCGTCGGGAGGTCGGAGCGGGGGCGTGTTTGCAGATCTGGGGGAGGCACTCTGACGTTTTGACAGCACCTCTGTGGGGCGGCAGGCTGAAGCATGACCCCTTCCTGCCGAAATGCCGAGTCTGTAGCCTGGCGTGTCACTTCTGTCCAAAGGAGAGACACGCGCTTGGTGGAAATGGCCCGTTCGGTTGCTCCCATTGGCCGGGGGGGCTGGCGTTGCCTGGGGGACCGGCTTTAATGCATTTTTAAAAAGGGGGAATTTTTAATACTCGCTGTTGAACTACTTTTTGGTCATTTCCATGAATGAATCAAAAATGGGATTGATTGTCTTTATGAAGTTATGTTTTTTGTCATTTATTTTAGCAAGCACAAATTATTATTATTAATAATAATAATAACAAACAAATAAAAAAATATTATATTGTTGAAGTTCATGAATGGATATTGCTACCAGAAAACTGAAATGAGTTTAGCTTGGTTAAAAATTTGTTCCAATTTATTTTTATTTAGCGCTTTTCAGAACAGTCACCCCGAGGCACTTCATATGGGTGTGTTGTGATACATAATAGCATCATTAAGACAGACTAATACAAAAACAGGGAAATGCAAAAGAAAGAAAGAAAGAGTCATATGGTAACGGAAGAGAGGAACTAAAAACTCCCAAAAAAAAACCTCTGGGGGGGGTCACCTACCCCCCCCCCCCATCTTGCTCCTCTTACTCCTCTCACTCCTGTCCGCCTCCCCCACCTCAGGCATGCTCATATTATTAAAAAGTATTTTTCACTTAATATTTGTTTCCATCCATCCAGCTATTTTCCGACCACGTCCTGGTTGCACGGAGAACACGGCTGCGATACTCCCTGGGTGACAATATCGTGATGCTTGCTGGCCTAACTGGAAACTGCAGTGCCTGTAGGCCCACGCAGGATTCGAACCCCCAACACTGTGAGAACTGGGCCATAGTGCCACCCTGAGTGTATGTGTGGGGCGTCACTCAATCACATAAAAGTCAACGATAAACAAGGTATGCTTGATGTCTGATGTTTCATTGCACTGGTTGGTTGGGGGGGCACTGGTGTTAAATCCCGGTGCAGTGTGTGCATGTGGAGGCAGACTGCAATGGTGGGGGGGGCGCCCAGCAGAGCAACCGCACACAGCCCGTCTATTTCCGTCCCAGGCGACGGGGGGGGCCGGACCGGAGTGAGAGGAGCGAGACGCACGGCGTGTCTTCCTACAGGGGCAGGCGTGCGATTGGCCCCTGGGGGCCTGCTGGTGGGATCCCACGGCACGTCATGGGGGGCCCTTGAAACAGCCTCACCGGGAGGAGGGCCGCGTTCCCCCCTCGTTACCGGCCCCACCAGCCTTTGTTTCCTGCTCTTTGTTAACGGCCGGGGTTTAACTCGGAATCTGGTTGCCATCACATGTTTTGCTGAGCTCATGGAGGCGGAGCCATCGCCATGGCCAACCAATGGATATAAACGTGTGTGCTACTGCTGATAGCATGCCCCCCCCCCCACTCTCCCAGGGGGGTTTGTGGCCGCCTGGGAGGGAGACAGACGGGGGCCTTGGCTCAGATCCTTCCTGGTGCGAAATCGACTTGCGATGGTGAAAAAAATAATGCAAAACAAACACGGCGTGTTGCGGTACAAGTGTGGCGACGTTTGTAGCAGAACAGGCTGCGGAGTCGGTTCTGGTTCTGAGGTTTGGTTTTACTCCATCTGCTCTGGGCTCACTACTAACTGACAGTGCCAGGACCATCAAGGCCCCCCGATCCAGGTCTCGCCCCAACAGGTACCAGGCCTGCCATTGTCCTGGATCCAGAACTTTTGGTTGGCCACGGGGGCAGAGAGGAGTGAGAGAGTCTGCCTCACCCAGCAAGCTCGGGGGGGGGCAGGCGAGCCAGGGCAAGATTTGCAGGCAGAGGCGTAGGAGGGAATTTGATATTGGGGGAACACGATTTAATCATTTAAATTTAAATTTGACATCTTTCCTTCGAACCCCGGAAGCGCTTTACCTGCCACCTGGCCCTTTTAGTCAGCAGCTTTTCATGGGAGCAGTTCAGCTGGAGCGCCCCCTGCTGCCCACTGTGCTTATGCCATTAATCTGACAAGGCTAACGGACCAGGCCTGCATGTCAGGTTCGCTCCGTCCCAGTTTCTGGCGCTCACTCAGAGGGACACACGCTTCCACGCAGAGGGCGTGTCATAGGGCCCGGAATTGGGGGCTTCCTATTGGCCCGTCATCTGGGCTCTCATCTGCGACTCATCTGGGTCGGATTAGAGGCGCGGTGGGTGGCGCCATGTTTTGGTGGGTGGGGCTGCCTTCCCATATGGGCCTATTGCGCGAGCAGGCAGAGGAGGTAGGTGGGGCTGCCTTCCCATATGGGCCTATCCCGCGAGCAGGAAGAGGAGGTAGGTGGGGCTGCCTTCCCATATGGGCCAATCCCGCGAGCAGGAAGAGGAGGAAGATGGATGCCTGAGTTGACACAGAATGAACCTGTGAGAACCCACGTGACAGATTAGGACGAGCCCGGACTAAACCTGAACCAGATAATACGTCTTCCTGTTAGCTTTCCTCAAGGTCTGACCCCAGGCCCGGAAGGTTCTGCAAGTCAGCCACGATGCTGCCAGTGGCAAAGAATGTTCGTTTTGTGCCTTTATATGTTAAAGGTGCGCCGAGCCAAGCGTGATTGCAGTTAAGGGATCACACTAATGCAGCTCATGAGAGACTGTCAAGAGTGTCATCTTATTGCCGTGTGACGGCAACGCAGTCATTACTGCCGTCACACTAATGACACTCCATTGCCGGCTGATGTTTTCACGTTTTCATGGCGTTTATGCGTTATACCACACGCCCCCCCGTCCACCGCCCCCCCCATCCCCCCTCAATGTTTCTGTCGTTAGCTCTGTACTGCTTATACAGCTAACAGGCTAGTAAGCAGCGACCTGGGCGAGTGTGTGGCAGCAGGGAACAGGTGAGCACTGTGATCCTGATTCAACTGGGGGGTGGGGGGGAATGGGGACGCTACTGTCAGCAACGATGGGCCCGAAAGGAGCGTCCACAAAAGAAACATCCAGGAATTGGGGGGGTGGGATTTGCAACAGTCGGGTCATTTTCATGCGATCTGTGGGAGAGCCTCGATGAATATTACATAAATGGATTTATTGTGTAATATGAGCAATCAAGTTAATTACGGCTTTCGCAGCTGTTTGCTACCACGCGCCTATGAATTTTTCAGGGCGACCACTTCGCCTAAGTTTCCAAGAATCCTCTGCGGAGGTCTGGGATGAATCTTTTATGGCCGGGCCCGGAGATTAAAGCCGGATTTGGAATCCGGGGGGTGCGGCTCTCGGAGATGGCATATGGCACGGGATCCTGTTCCTTCTCGGGGTTGTAAGCGACCCCGTCTTTGCATTATCCCCCTGCCGCGACCCCCCCTCCCGTTAATCCATGCCATCCAGACCTGAGGGGGTCATGACCAGCGTGTAAACCTGTACCCCCCCCCACACACTTTTTTTTCTAATGCGTTTCAGATGAAAGCGAATGCGTGCTCACACCTCCGCTTTGCATGCGCTGCTCAGAGGTCTCTCGTGCCTGGAGCTTGCAGCGATTTCAATAAATATTCAGCTCAGAAAACCGGTAGCAAAGTAAATGTTTAACTCGTTGCATGTAGCAGTAAATGTTAAGTTGGTAAAATGTATGTAACAATTAATTTTTAAGTCGTTTTTGAACTGCTTTGCCTTCACTCCTTGGATAAAAATGTGTGCATTTCCATGGGATGTGAGCAGCTGATTTCCCAAAACAGAAACACAAATCATGTCATTTATCACATTGATGGGCTCCGCTGGCCATTCCGGCGGCCTGCAGAAGATTACCGTCACATGCACTTTTCCCACGGAAAATGATGGGATATAATTGTACTAATAGATATTTTTTTGCTCTGTGAGTTAATTCTTTTCACTGTTAATGTTTTTTTGGTGTCGTCCTCATTGTGCTGTGTGGTAATTGTGCTTAATGGACAGCCATTTATCCGATTATTCCAACCCTTAATGGGTCATTGAGACTCTTGGCTGGCTTAGCCTCATTTCCTGGGTCACTATGTCAGTTTAGCGGGGGGGCGGGGTTATTGTAACAATGCGTTAGGCCTCCATGTTCATAGAGCGCCCTCTGCTGTTTGTCGCCTCCGCGGCACGCATTTTTACCGCATTAGCCGACCTCTCATTGCTTTATGTTTACAGCTGCAGAGCAGAGGAGCTTCTCGCAAGCCGGGCTGACAGGTGGCATCGGATAAACCACGGTAACACTTCCGGATTACGCCGGCAGTCGATTAGGCATTTAATTCCTTTATATTCCGGCAGATCGATGACCGGGCTTCAAAGCAGCCAGGGTGTTAGCATCTTAGCATCTAAAGTAGATTGATCAGCTCTAATGGGAACCATTAACATAAAAGTTGTTAACAAGTGAAACTCCTGCAAAAAATCTTTAGGCCTACCAAGGCCGCGCTGCCCCCCCCAACCCCCCCCCCAGGAAGGAGCACCATGAGGCCCTTCAACACGAATGCGCTCAGTTTGACTCTGCAGTTGTAGCTGAAGCTAGCGCAGCTAGCTGGGGGTGTATATCAGCCATAAAAAATTTATGGGCCAAAGCGGGAAACATGCGAATAGCTACCAAACGTCCACAGAGCTGCTTCCCCGCCAAGCCTGGCCGCTCCGTCGATAAAAAACGGCTCTTCAAAGGCAGTAAAAGCAATGCTTAGAGGGCAGAGGACCATTCCAGGAGAGGAAGGAAGAGGAGCAAAGCGTCCGAAGCCCGACTTCAAGATCCTCCTCACCTAAGAGTGAAAACAACTCTTTGAAACGTATTCAGCGTGTTTAATTATTAATTTCACAGTTGGTTTGAATGATTCCTTTACTTTAAGAAAAAGTCTGGGTGAATTCTTGGGATGTGGTAAGGTTTTCTTTGGGGGGGGACTGCAAAGCTTCGATTTTAGGGAGAGGCTTTCAGAATAAGGGGGGGCACCTTTGTGAAAAGCGAAACTCTCTGAAAAGCCAAGCAAAAGGCCACAGAGCTCAGACCAGTGTCTCCTCAGGAAGTGACACTCGCTTTGGTGCCTCCAGAGGCATCAAGCAGGGCCTCTCAAACCACTAAGCGGCATAGGCGGCTGCCTAGAGCGCCTCCTTCTCCCAGATGGGGGGCAGCTAGTGGTGAGGCTGGTATAGGGCTGCACGTGGACTTCGGGCGGTGCTGTCCTCTTTCTGAAGCGATGAGCGGCGATAACGGCCCACCAGCGTGCCGCCACTCCAAAGCCCTAATCGCAGGACACTGTCCGTCCGAGAATCTTTGGAGACCGAGCTGCCGCAGTTTAAGTCGAATAGACGCCGCAGACCTATAAATTAAGTGGGAAATTTCTGCTGCAAAGCAATTATTGCTGTTGACTAGTATGTTTACGGAGGTCCTACACTAACACTGGGCTCTAAATATTTAAGCAGTGTTACACCCTAAACACATCCATATTTCATCAGGTTTTTTCCAAGCAGTTCTCAAAGCTAAGCACTGGACTGCATAATTATATCAGTTTAGCATTTTCTCCAACCTATTACTTACATAAATACAAGAATTTGAGCTCTAGTTCCTCAGAGGGCTAATTTAAGAGAAGCCTCCCTGCATTAATCCAACTGTGGAAAATAAGAAATCCCAAACTAAACAGCGGGGCATGCTAGTCTGCGGCGCGCTGGAGCTCCAAAGGACCAGCAGGACTGTGGGAGGACGTCACATTTCCCTGACAGCAGCGTGCACCTCAGGGATCGTCAGCTGCTCCTCTCCTGACATCTCAGTGGGAAAACGGTCCCGTCAGCATCTGGAAAGCCGACTCCGAAAGCGTGAAGGGGAAAGTGCCAAGAGGTCGCGCTGTAAGGTCTGTGGTGAGGTCAGTGCTGAGGTTAGTGTTGCAATCAGTGGAGCCACCTGTGATGTTGCTTGTGGTGTTATCTGTGGTGTTGTCGGTGGTGTTGATAGTGGTGTTAGTGGTGTTGTCTGTGGTGTTGATAGTGGTGTTATCTGTGGTGTTAATAGTGGTGTTAGTGGTGTTATCTGTGGTGTTGTTTGTGGTGTTGGTAGTGGTGTTAGTGGTGTTGTCTGTGGTGTTAGTAGTGTTATCTGTGGTGTTGTTAGTGGTGTTATCTGTGGTGTTGTCGGTGGTGTTAGTGGTGTTATCTGTGGTGTTGTCTATGGTGTTGTTAGTGGTGTTATTTGTGGTGTTGATAATGGTGTTAGTGGTGTTGTTTGTGGTGTTATTTGTGGTGTTGTCTGTGGTGTTGTTAGTGGTGTTGACTGTGGTATTGTTAGTGGTGTTATCTGTGGTGTTGATAATGGTGTTTCTGGTGTTGTTTGTGGTGTTGTTAGTGGTGTTGTTGGTGGTGTTGTTAGTGGTGTTGTCTGTGGTGTTATCTGTGGTGTTGATAATGGTGTTTGTGGTGTTGTTAGTGGCGTTGTCTGTGGTGTTGTTAGTGGTGTTATCTGTGGTGTTGACTGTGGTGTTGTTAGTGGTGTTGACTGTGGTGTTGTTAGTGGTGTTATCTGTGGTGTTTACTGTGGTGTTGTTAGTGGTGTTATCTGTGGTGTTGTTAGTGGTGTTGTTAGTCATGTTCATGGCGGTGTCGGATGTTTCATCATGCTAGATGAGGTTTGCATCTCAGCAGCCAAATTTAGAAAAGTTGCCAATGCATTAGCTTACCTGGCTGAAAATGGTTTATGGAGTTTGTGTGTTTTTATTCTTTTTCATATTGTCAGCCCTAATGTGGTGTTAGGCTATATTCAGAGCACATTTATGGTGTTGATGGAGCGTAGTGAAGGCTACGCTCTGGGTAGGAGCAGGTTTTCTTGTTAATTACTTCGGCAGGATCGATTTTCTAACATTCTAAATTATGAACTGACGTCTGAAGGCATCTACAGGGAGAGGAAACAGAAGCATAACAAGGTATTTTTTGTAAAAAAAAAATATAGATATATCTGTATAGAGCGAGCATTTTGTGAGGCTGGGGGGCGGGACACAGGAATGTGGAGCTGCTTGCATGATGCACTGTGGGGTCCCGTCCTAGACCTCGTCCCCCCCTTTCCTCTTACTATGAGGGGGTGCAGGAGCACACAGGTTTGGCATCGCAGGAGCGCTATGCTGAAACCTTCTAATAAAACACACCCAGCCATCTGTATCCTGACACATGCTACCTTTCTGCAATTAGCTGTTAATTAAAGCTCTGCCGGCTCTTAATTAATCACCAGTTATTGTGAGATAGTGGGGCGCCACTGCGGAGGTGCGGCCCGGCTTTGTTTACTGCCGTGTCTATATTCTGAACGCTATCGGTCCTGCCTAACGCTCTGATTTACGGCTGTGATATTCCCATTTCGGGGCTAAATCCCCACCTACGCTGTAATCCTCCCACGTCATGCGTCATGAGGCTGAACTCGCGGATCCTGAGAAAGGCCAGCCAACCGAGTTTATGGCCGAACCTCATCTCACGGTGCAGTTTTTTCCCCTCTCATTAGAGCTTCCCGCTTAATCACTATCTGTTTTATCATTCCTCGGCTTGCCACTGCACCGCTTGGCATTTTGGCATCTCTTCACATCACGGGTGTGTATCCAGGGCCAGGTCTCATGTTTATAGAGCCATCTTGCCCCCATGGTGTACTGACAGTTTATGGCCAGTAGGGGGCTCCCCAAACCTCAGGGCCCCCATGCAGATGCGTGGTTTTAGCTGCAGTAAACACCGCCGCTGCCAGTATCACAGACGGGAAAGATACATGCAGTGCATGAGTGAGACATTTCCATTTCCAGAAGCTTCCGTCTTTTTTTCTTGTTATCTGAATGGGTTTTCGATGTGTGGGGAGCATCTCTTTCGGTGGAATGTCTGTTGCGATTACATCCTGCTTCTGGTTCACTCCGGAAAATCGAGCCGGATTTCCGAAGCGTGAACGCAGCGGTGCCGGGGCGGGAGGCACTCGCAGCCGGTCCGTTTGTTCCCACTCCTGCCTCTGGGGTGTTTGGCTCGGTGCCGCCTGACAGACGTCAGTTTAAAGAGCTGCGCAGACACTCTGGGCCGCTTAGACACCCAGTCACACGACGTGCCCGTTATTCTCAGTGCAAAGCCTGACTTACACAGAGAGAATGATTAAAGACAGAGCTGTGCGTCTCCGCAAACCACGGTGGCCCTCATGCTAAGGGCCCCCCCCCCCCAAGGTCCGCTAGAAGTCAGTCACGGGCACTCCCCCCAAGTAGAGTTTAGCGCGTTGCCGTATCAGACAGTCCTAGAGCCTACAGGTACATGGTGGGATGTAATGAGCAACTAAGGGTCCTGAACGTGACACGAAAGGCGTCCAGAGCAGGTCGGCCACAATTTAAATACGGAACGCTGACGCGAAGATTCCAGGAGCCGGTGATTATCAAAGATAATAATGGCCACGGAAAGGAATCCCCTGCTTTTCCTTTTAGGGAAAAAAAAAATCAAACAGATCTTGCGAGGGGCATGCGGGTAGTGCACGGATGAATAATTAAAAGCTCGTCAAATGTGAGCGCGCAGAGCTGATAATGAGTTTTAGCGAAGGAAAACCAGCGCTTTACCAAACAAGGTCTTTGAAGTGTGTGAGAGGGTCGCGTTTGTAGCTTGCCGGTTTTCATATATTATTCACAAATCTGTGCAGCTAAATTTGATTAAACAGAGTCGTAATTAATAACACACATGCAAACGTAGCCGTATTGATGGTTTAATATGCAATTTGTTCCGTATTAGGTTTAGATAGACTATCATAATGAATATTTCATAAATTGTACTGAGTAAGCGGGAAGGAGCTGGTGTGGTGTGCAAGGCCTCTCAGAAAGGCGTTTCCCCAGTTATGATACGAAAACACCGCAGAAGCATGTAGTTACAAATATGTTCAGTTTCATTATTGCATGCACCCTTTTTATCAGGCCCGCTCAGATTATAAGGAGACTAGTAGGTTTTAATTGGACAGATATTGACTAAGAGTGTCTGTTACAGAAGTCATTTGTGAATGAAATGCAAATTGGAATCGTTTTCAATAACCATTATATGGTTTAAAATGGACTTGGCATCAGTTTCATTTAGTAGATTTATTTAGAAATTGAGGCTTGAGCGCCCTCTATCTGTCTTACCGATAAATGACCTGGATTTTGTGCTTTCTAAGGCAGGGGTCTCTAACTGCGGTCCTGGAGAGCTACTATCCAGTAGCTTTTCTATCCTCCCTGGCTTCTGATGAGCCACACCTGCTCCTGGTATTTACCCAAAAACAGGTGTGGCTCATCATTAGCCGGGTAGGATAGAAAACCTACCGGACAGTAGCTCTCCAGGACCGCAGTTAGAGACCTCTGGTGTGAAGCCCGTATATCACTAAATAATTAGTCTGTGCTGTAAATGGCTGTCCCCCCCCCCCCCAAAGAGGAAAAGCAGACACGCGTGAGACACTTGGATCTGAGATCCAGGTACTTTTGATACATAAGGACAAAGATGGCGTCTAGTCAGCCAGTGCTACATCACGCCAATGCCCCTGCGCCACCAGGGCAAAATAAAAATGTAGTTATTTATTTTTTTATCTGAAGGCAGTTAAAAACGGGAAAAGCTCGTCGCTGCATTTTGTGCATGAATCAGACTGGTCTTTATCAAGACATCTGTTAATTGGTGACAAGCGGTCCCAGCCCGGGGCGACAGAGGGGACAGAGGGTCTAGTGGCCCTCAGAAGCTGAGGGGGGAGATGCCCTGTTACCAAAGTTGCCCCCAATTATGCCACATCAATGGCTGTGTTTGCCCGGGATGCAGAGGGCTATAAGAGACCAGGCCGCCTGTGGAAATCATTAAATCGCACAGCTGATTAATTAATTAGTCGTTCTCTCCGAAGCGCTAAGGGATTGAGCCATAAGCTGTCCTGCTTTTATTTTTTTAGGCTGAACAGATGTATGCCCAAACTTGGCCTCCAGAGGGAGCCAGAGCCACTCGGCCCACCGATGGCACATTGAGAGCTGTGATGTAAAGCCTCGGCCTGATCCGGGGTTCAGATGCGCATCTGCCTGTCAGTCTTCAGCAGCAGCAGAACGTGGCAGGGCTCCATTCCACCTGGCCCTGCTTCTGCCTCCTCCAAGCCGGCCCGGGATTTCGCCTCGCGAAAGCTTGCAAGGTGCCCAAAGGCGCGGGAGGTGTGTGAAACGGGGAAGGAGGCGCAGGGGGGCAGTTTGGCAGGATCGCATACCTCAGAGGCAAGCGGTGCCCCCCAGGCTTCCTGTTATCGCGGTGGGTGACCACTTCCTACCGTTTGGGTGGAGAATGAAACTCATTATAACTGGTGTTTTTTGCCACTGTAACGCCGGCAACTCGAGAGGACAAATGCCTGCAAAGAGAATATTACAATTTAACAAATGTGATTGGTTCAGAGCACAGGGCCCTCTCTTCATCAGCCTGGATGTTTTTAATGGTCCTCTGCTCCGGCTTCCCCTAGAATATTGACTGTTTGTGGCCGGGGGGGGGGGGGGGGGGGGGGGAGAGATCCAGTTCAACAGAGCTGAGGTTGTTTCCATGAGAGACACCGAAAACCCGAAAGCCTGCCCACCCTGGATATTGATTTCCCTTCACATTACCCAAGGGCATTCTTTCTCTCCCCCCCCCTCCTCTCTGTCCCCCCGCCCCCCTTGCCAGGCGACTCGGCGGCCTGTGAGTATTTACACACAACCCGTCCAGCTACTACATCACCGCCCCCGTCCCTGAAAATTAAAGATGCCTATGGCGGCCGGCCTTGCCCTCGCATGGCCGCGGCGTCGAGCGGTCTTATGCCACGCCGTTTACGCTCCATGTGGAGAGGGGGAGGTGTTTATTTGGAAAAGGAGGAGTGTTTATGTAGTGGGGGGGGGGAGGCGGTGGCGGGGTGCGACCGGCCACATACCCCCCCAACGGCAGCTCGGGGGCAGACTTATGATTTAGTACTGCGTGATGTTTGCAGCTTTTGGCTTCCAGACGTGGTAGGAGTTAGATAATGACTTTTGCGGGAGGAGGGGTAACAGGATGAGGGTGTTTTTCCTCCTGAAGCAAAAAGTAAAGTGTTTAAAGAGCTCTAGGTTACCCATGAGCTGTAAGTGGATCACGTTCAGATGGGGGTGGGCCAGTGTTTACCCCTGAACTGTATTCCCCAGAGGCTAAGTGGTAAGACATCAAGCCAGTCCTCCCTGCGGGGGCCAAGAGTGACATGGATGATCTGGTACCACAGTGGATGGGACCTTGAGGAACACCTAAACACCATCATGTCTCACCTGGGGGGTTGGCAGTCTCCCTGCATAGCAAAATTAACAGAGGCTGTTAGGTGTGTTCTCACACGTGATGCCAGCCCGGAGCATTACATCTCAGCTGGGGGGGGTGGATGGCGACAGAGGGCCAACTGTGCCATAGGGCCACGGTGACCCCCACAACGGGAGGTCTGACCCCATGCAGACCGCCTCCGACACACGTCTGTGCTTCCCTGCAGGACGAGGGCGGTGACACAGGCCACGCCCACTCCGGCCCCCAGAAACATTGCCGATTGTCACATTGTTCCACACTCCTGAGTATTGCTGTGTCATCGACATGACGGGTTCCCGGGCATGCCTGCCTTCACTACACCTACTCACACACACAAAAAAAACAACATTACATAACCGTTTCTTACGTCGCAAAGTTCACATTTTAGCCAAACAAAATCCCAGAGACTGGCAGTTTTATATTACAGAAGTCATACATCCATTTTTCATAACCGCTCATGCGGTACAGGGATCGAAGTGAGCCTACAACCAATCACGGGAGATGCAAAAACAACCTGGGTGGGACTTCATGCAACAGTACAGTCCAAAGACATGTGACTTAGGTGAACTGGGGTCTCAAAATTGCCGTGATATCGTGTATCAGGGGAGACAGACCATCTCCCGAGGGCATACACATGACAGGAATCCAGATCCCAATTCAGGTGACACATGAAAGTGTCTGGGAGCCAAGGGCCCCTTCGGTTAACCTAAAAGCCCAATGGATGGGAATCAGGGGTGAATAAAGAGGTTGGGCCACAGGGGCATTGACCTCAGCTGACAGATGATTGGCCCCCAGAGTGTCCCCTCCTCTGTCAATCACAGATTCAAAACATATGATTGGCTAATGATAAGATGGGCTATATGGACTATGGCCCCTGAGGGACCCAGGTGGCACGCGCAGCCAGCGCTGCAGGTCACAGTGGTTCTTCTCCTTTCTAAATTGCTGCCAAGCATTCAAGCGACACAAGGGCACATGGCTTTGATGTCGGCATGATACCTTTGGTGCTGCTGCACTCAAACCGGAGAAGGGCTGACTTTGATTTTTTATTTTTTTTTAAACAGATAGAACAGACAACGGAGGCTTTAAAAACCATCTACGGCAATCGTAATCTCTCCTCAGGCCAAAACGCTGTGACCTCTGTGAGCACATCATGCGAAATCACCCAGCATGTCACACTTGTTATTTCAGTTAACTAAAGTGAAGAATCCTTACAATTGGACGTTTTTTATTTTAATTATTTTAATAAACAGCTTATGCAACAGGCCGCATACTGACCGTCTCGTCAGCTGTACAACAGACCATGCGGTCATCAGGATATTTCCCATAATGCACCTCTCAGTGCGACGTACCATCATTACGTTAAACGGCAACTGTCACAGCTTCTGTGTGAAAAATCTGGCATGGGGTTTTGAGGGGGCGAGCAGTTAACGTCCGGCGTCTGCACGGTCCGGAATCGGAGCAAATCGGAAATTGCTGCCTGGCATGCGAGACAGACCAGGGCACCAGGAGTGGTGTGGCTGTAACATCCACAGGATCTGGGGAAATTGTGGAAAGCGGCACCGGAACATTGGCCACCCCCCCCCAGTTAGGGGAGTAATGGATCAGCCCGGAGCACTCTTGCCAATCAGGCGGAAGAACAGTTATGGACTGCTCTGTACTGACAGGGTAGCAGGGTGTGCGCTATCCCATCTCTAGGCCCTGCACAGACTCTACAATGTTTTCCCAGGTACGACCCCCCTCCCCCCAGCGCCGGGGCCCCTGCCCCACGACCCACATCAGACTTCACCCCCATGCACTACCAGCAGGTAAGTGTTTCGCCGCCCCGTCAGCAGCAGCGGCGGCAAGGGGGGAAGCAGCAGAGGCAGGTGATTTATCGCCCGGCACCCGGCTCATAAATCACAGCAGCGGCACAGAGCTCTAAACACCCCACGTTCTGACAGCGTTTACCTTTTATAAATGATTGGGGTTTACCTCCCATTGCGATCCGCCCCGCCCACCTCCCACAGGCAACCCTCCCCCCCTTTGCCTCCTTCCCATCACCACGTCCGAACCTGGGCCTGTGACCCCCCCACCCCAACAACTGGACCAACTCCAGCACACCTAACCTCCCAACCCTAGCATCATCATTCGTAAAAAAAAAAAAATACATCGAGCGCGTCCACAGTTGCCATGAGAACAAGCATGCCATATGGGGGGGTGGATGGGGGCGGTATTTGTATGCTTTGGGCCACGCAGGGTGCAGCACACAAAGTCCGTCTGTGAAAAAAGGGACAGCATTGAAACATTCTGGTCTCTGCCATTCCAGCATCAGCAGAAGGGTTATGAACCGCAACATCCTCTATTAAACATCCCCGAACATAAGAGCGTAAGAGAGGGCCGTCCTCATTCTTCATTCTTCCTCAAACATGGGAACAGAAGCATTCCATACCCCCAAAAGTGAAAGGCAGCCTGATCAGGAGCCAAGCATATACAGAGGAAAATAAATGACCTCATGACTTTGAATGAACTTTATCAACAACGTTGTCTGTGGCAGAATGCTCCGCTGTCGTACCAAATGCAAGAAAGTGAATTTTAAAAAAATAACTAACTAGTACCAGTAAAAGGCCAGAAGAGGTAGCAAACAGGTGCACTGGCAGCGAGGCGAGCCACGCGCTTGGCTCACATTCAGCCCCACAACAACGCAGTTTGTCTTTAGACAAACAAAATGCAACACACACCGACATCACAATATTAATTAGGCAGCACCACAAACGAAGCGAAGATTTCTTATCCAAACGGCCAAATAGGGGTGCTTTGCTGAAACGGTACCAAACGCCGTTCGGATGAAACAGTATCAAAGTCCTGGTCCATTTATGGGTGTCTGTTTTGTTATGCGGAAAAAAAATACAGAGAGAGCTACCAAATCTGCAAAGACATTCAATTTATTCAATTTCTTTATATGCTTATAACCAGTCATGCTGACAGGGTTACAGGGGGGTCCAAAGAGTATCGGGCACGTGGCTGGGGTGTGACAGGGTACACACACTCAGGCCGGGACTGTGGAGAGATTTAGGGGCATCAGTTATCCTGCCTGTCTGTCCATGGACTGCCGAAGAAAATCCACACAACACAGGAATTACACCACTCACACACAGAGCAGAGGCGGGATTAGAACCCACAACCCCGGAGGCAATAGCGCCCCCTAACAATCCACCAATTCTGAAAGACACCACCAACTGTATTTTAATGTTTTGTATTTAACAAACAAAACATATTACTCAATAATTAGTCCTTGGTCCCACGACCCGTTAAAAACGGTCTGAACAGTTTTGATAAAAACTAGCTCTGTTTCACTGTGGCATATGTTTATTTACACATTAATGACCCTTGTGCCGGGAGAAAAAAATATCCAAAAGGCTAACTGAGAAAAAAAATACACAATGATAAAAGCTGGAAGATATTCTTGATTTAACAAGCACACCATCAAATGTACGACACATTAAGATATTAATTAACATTTCGGCACACAGATTTGTGGTGCACTAACTTCCACACTGGGAATCAATACTGCTCTGCTGTATTTAAAGCTGTGAGCTTTCCAAGGATGGAGAGAACATGTCCTTGATAGAATCCTAACTTTTAAATGCTACACATCCATTAATGGCCTTCCACAGTCCACAACACCCAAGCACGCAGTATCCCATAAGTGTAGCCGCTTCTCAACAAGCTACTAGTAATTTATGCACAATTTGCCGTTCGGTGGTTGTTCGTTTAGGGAGGATTCCATCTGTTAAACTGTTAGTTACTTGATCTGTTCTCTAAAGCTGGGTTTCTCGCTTCGTTCCAACTTCGCATGGCACAGTATAAAAAGGGCCGTCTTAGCGGGACGAGCTAAAAAAGACGTCCAGCGATTGCGCTTGCGTTTAACACAACAGTTGCCGCTTGTGTTTGTACTGGAAGAAGTACAATGGAACTGAGAAATTAAATGCAAATGGAAACCATTTTACGGGCCAGGCAGCTAGGCATTGTGGGTAACATTAACAAAAAAAAAAAAAAGCTCGTTTGGGGAAAGTTAGGGTCATTCGCAGAACCAACAAGTTTAAAAAACTCTCATGGGATTCTTATCGTTATATTGCGGCTTGCGGCAGATGTCCATAACCACGGATGCTTATTTTAAAATAAGTCTGCAGTAATTAATATAAATATAGGCAGTACTAGGACACAAAATACATTTCCAAAATGGCATATGCAAACAATTTCATGCAATTCTACCCAAATGCTATAATACTGGGAGAAAATGTCATATAAAACTGAAGGCCTTGTGAAAGGAATATGTACCACAAAGAAAGGGCGGGAAAGTAATGGTCACATGACTTGACATATATGGTCTCGCCAGGAAAATGGACCAATGAACCCTTGAAATCGAAAGTAGTGGGTTTATCCCAGCCTGCCAATCAGTAAACCCATTTCCCATGGGTTACGTCATTGGCTCTCCCCAGGTTAAAACAGTGATTGACAGCTGACGGTAATTCCACCCACCAAAGGGGTCTTCGATGGCACATTTCCTTCATTTCCCCTAACGCCCAGTCACCCCTGCCAAAACAGCTTTGCTTCAGTCCACCACGAGTTTTCCGCACATGACATTCGCATGTGTCCTACAGAAACCTTTGCGAACCTCATTTATTACATAATTGACCTTGACGTTTAAACCACAGCCCTCTATTGGAAAGCTGGACATTTTCCCCTGCAATTCCTGTCCTGGCAAATTAGAATATCTGTCCAACTGGTCACAGCTGACATTGCAAGTCCCAGAAATTGCCCCCACACTCAGCTGCTCTCCCCAGGGTTAATTCCTTTTATTGTTGCTGGGGGGTAAATCTATAGGATTTTGTATAACCCCCCCCCCCCCCCCCACTACCCTTGGCTTACGTTACACGAGAAGAGAAAAACAAAAATTAATCTCGCACCAAGCGCCCCAAAA
>JAODKE010000033.1:240573-263720 GCA_026779605.1 Mormyrus hasselquistii | reverse complement strand
TATATAATTTGGCCTAGAATACAGATAGATTTAGCATTTTATTTTATTTATTTTTTGGGGGGGGTGGCATTAATCGCCTATGATACATTGCGAAATAGCTATAGCCTCATTCTTATATTTCTATCGTCTTCCACATCGGTAGACTACAATCGGGTCTTCACTGCCATGTTTTTCCTTTTCCAACAGGTTTATCTGTAGTAAAATCTAATTTGGAGAGCGCGTTGTGATCTTCAGGTCGGAACTGTAGTAAACGAGCCGCTGTGCCTCACGTTTAATATTCCGACGCACCGACCGCCGCTGCTCCACTGGCGCTTTACTTCCTTCCGCATTCCATCGCTGACATCGAGGCCCGGGGTAGGCGGCGCCTACGGTGAGTCGACCTTTCCATTGGCTATGGTTAAGATTGGGTAGGAGGGGTTAAGTTATCAATGGCCGGTTCCTACTGGCTAAGCCAAGCGGTGATTGACAGCGAGTGTCGAACGCCACTAATGATCAGGTGCGTGCGCAGTATTTAGATACATTCATATCGGGATATGGGGTTCTTAAACCTTGAAACCATAAAATAATAGATGAATACTGACTGTTGGTGTAGCTGAACATTTTTCAAACTGAATTTAATAATCTGGAATTAATCTTTCAACAGAATAAGTAATTTGCCACCATAAGATATTATTGAACAACCGCACGTGTCGTAATATAATGTAACACTTTAAAAGAAAACATATCTTTGATCTGGAAGCTGTATAGTCATGGATAGACCAGATATCGAGTCAGCAGCACTGCATTGTTTTCTAGTTCATCTCCAACTTACAAGGTATTGGCAAGAGGAGGAAAAACAGAAACGCCACGTGAACGTAAAAGAAAACAATTATATTTATTGATAAAAAGTATTTAGCAAATATACAGAAATGAAAAATGCAAATAGCTACAGAGCAGTAATGTCATGTAGCGTAACGCCACACTGAGGTCTCTCCCAGCTTCCTGCCACTAACTGCAGCGGTCTGTAGATCTAATACCTGTGAAAACCTTAAACAGCGGGGAATGTGAGATTTTTTTCCCGAACCAAAGGGAAACTAAAGTGATTACAATTACAAACTTTGACTGTGCAAAACATATGAAAATGACAGTTAATAACATGCATATCATCCATCCTGTTATATTCAATTCTTGCAAAATGACATTACTAAATGTGTCACATTTACACATCATTTTCAAACAAACCATGTAGAAATGTTAGTATTTTTTACGTTTTTAATTTTTATTAAGAAAAGATCAATTGCAGCTAAAAGGCTTAAATTTGTGTAATATTTTGGTTCTTTTTCCTCATATAAAATAAGAATTTCTTTACAGCATGTAAAAGGTTTGAGTACAAAATGATTGTCAAAAGAGCACAAACAAGTATTAAACCTTCTTTTTAAATTAGTGGGATTTGAAATGGGTGCAATCCTTCACTGCAACAGTGTCAGGCATCACCCTGCACAAGACAAACTTCTGTTGTGTTTCACATACTATAATTTAACATTTCAAGACAACCTGGATTTGTTTAAAACGGCATTGTTCAGAAACATGGAAATCCGCACAATTTCTAATGTTTTATGTAGCTATCAGTAGGGGTAGATCCCTGATCAGTCACTCATTAAACAATGGTGGTCTTTAAGACCATGCTTTCCAAAGTTTAAAATCAGCAGGCAATATTTCAATCTTAGTTTTATTTCACAAGTGAGTTACTGGCGCACTTTGTGCACATACTATGTTAATATATCTTTATACAACATTAAAAATTCAATGATGAGAACTAACGGCAGTGATGTCATTTATGTAATTGAGGTACATTACCTTAAGTTGAAATGTATTTGGCTTCTTGATGCATTTTCAGTCATTTGGACTTACCGACAAAACACAGTGGTAAGACTGATGAAATAAATATTTAAAAACTTATTAGTATAATTATGAGGAAAATAACCCAAAGCTGACGTACCACACAAAAAACAGGTCACAGAAACAGCCAAAGGATAAAGAGACTTAAAGCTTAAAAGCTAGCAAAAGCTACCCCCCCCCACCTGCTGGCAGTATCCAATTAAAAATTAGACACCTAACGTGTATCTTGTATCTTGCTTCTATATCCGTATAGCCCCCCCCCCAATTCACCTTCAATCTTCACAACTAAAACAAAGCAGTGCTGAGCTTGCAGTTTAAAAAAAAAAAAAAAAAAACTTTAAAGTGAAGAAATATGCTGACGGCGATCTGCAGCACTTCCTAGAGCCGGAACGGCCACGCGGCCCCGTTGTGGAGATCTACAGGCTTCTAAATGTCTATCGTACGGAAACTTCTCCAGAGGAAAATCAAATGGTGAGGAAGGTCGGCTTCTTCAACTGCCAGATCCACCTCCTCCCAAAACATTTTTATAAGCCTTGATACTCCATAAAAAAATTGTGGCACACAAAATGATAGATATAGAGTAACATAATCCATGCCGACATCAATGCTGTAACCAACATTCAAACTGAATAATAAAAAAGGCCCAAAATCCATATTCTTAATGTAAGGGGGGGGACGGGGATGAAAATTATGCTTAGTTACATTGAATATAAATGTGGCAATAAAATAGAATATGGAAATCACTTACAAATCATCTACTTTCACTAGACTCTCTATGAAAAGCACAGGATCTCCTGTTGTCACTTTTCCAGTAGTTAAGGGGCTTGTTCGCTTGTCACCCAGAGAAGTGGCACTGAGGACCACCTCTCCACGGGCACGTCCCTCCCACTGATACAGACCACAGGCCAGAGAAGTGGCACTGAGGACCACCTCTCCACGGGCACGTCCCTCCCACTGATATACAGACCACAGACAATCGCTCTGTTCCGTGCATCGTACAGCAACGCTGTACTCAGCCTGAAAAGGAAGCACTGGACTCCTGACTGATCGTTTCTTTGACTTCTAGAGGCAGGGTATCAAAGAGATGGTCTTCCACACTGAGACCATTTCTGTGGAGAAGGCGACATTGCCCCAGCTGGGATGGGAGTCGGTCCAAAGAGTTTCCCTTCAGCTCCAGCTGCGAGAGGAGGGCCAAGTTGCCTATTTTTTCTGGGATCTCGGATATGGAATTCTGCCCTAGGCAGAGAGTCCTCAGCTTCACGCATTTGAACAGCTGTTTGGGAAGCACCTCCACTTTGTTGGCAGTGATGGCAAAGTGCTGCAAGTTTTGCAGAAACCCAATCTCAATTGGGATTACTACAATAGAGTTGTGGCCAACATCTAGATGCCTTAATTTTGGGAGCTGGAACAGCTGAGCGGGCAAAGACTCCAGATGATTGTGCGAAAGGTAGAGCAACTCCAGGCTCTTCACCATATTAATGGACATTGGAATGGCAGTGATTTTGTTGTGCCACAATTTGAGGCACATTAATCTCTTGAGGTGCTGGAAACTGATGATCTCTTCAATGGTGCGAATGCTGTTGGATTTCAGATCCAGCTCCTGCAGATTGGTAAGACTGAAAATAGCATGTGGGATTCTCTCCAGGTCACAATTCTGCAATTCAAGCTCAGCCAAGCTGAGCATCTTCTTCAGGCTGTTAAGCACTACTAGCTTAGTCCCATCGTTATGCACGACAAGTCGCATGAGATGTGGTGATAAGTCAGTAATGTTTGTTGGGATCTTAGTTAGGTTACTCTTAAGATGGAGGATCTTAAGATGCCTCAGTTCTCGTAGAGACTCAAGGGCTATCATTTTGTTATTCTCAGAATTTAGGTTTCCAACCAAATACAGTTCCTTCAGACTCCTCAGCAAATAAACCCAACTTGGAATTTCAGCCACGTCTGTAAACTTGACATGAAGGCACCTCAGGTTGTCTCGGAGGAAGCTGAAGGCTGTCTGCTCAACCTTAGCAGGACAGTGACAGAAGTGCAGCTCCCGGAGATTAGTCATCTGGGAAATCTTTGCCTTTATCCTGACTTCTGGGATAAGCTCCAATTTCAGTACCTCTAGATCGGTTAGGTCAAAGACTGCATCCGGGAGGCCTGAAATCATGAAGAGATGGAGCTCCACCTTGTCCTGGGCATTGCGACAGACGTGCTGCCGGAGCTTCTCGAGAGTCCATTCGTGGTTTAGACTGATCTCTCGCAGCTTGTTCTCACTGACTTCAGACAGGAAAACCCCAAACCGCTTAGAATACAACTGGTCATATTGGTCTACCATGTGCAAGAGGAAGGCAAAGTCGTTCTTCACATCAGGAATGTCGCTGAAGCTGCTTTCTTCTCGGACTTTCTCGAAAGAGTACTCCTTCAGGGGCCTCCTGAACAGCCAGAAGAGGGTGTACAAGCACACAAGGCCATAGATGAAAAGCAGAACCATGTAGCTGACAAGGAGCTTATAGAGCATAAATGCCATGTTGTGCGTGCACTGGAATTTCATATAGCCGGTCAGATGGGTGACTTGAGGCTTACACACATGGCAAAAACGTATAGTAGTGACAAAAGTGGACGTGTAGCTCAAAATCAAAATGAACTTCAGGGTTTTGATGACTGTCTGAACGGCATAGAGCTTGTAGATAAAGTCACTATCCTCGACGTGAGTACGAAACTTTCTCACCTTCTCGAAAAGGGCTTTGGCCTGTTCTCCATCTTTTTTGTCCAGAATGGTCATGCTTGGGACTTCAATCACAGGTCTTTCGCCTGAGAATTTCACACCCGTGTTAGGCAGCATTGGTGTAGTTGGGCTGGAGCTGTCCTCCTCACTGCTTGTGGATATGTGTTTCGGTAACGACTGTCCAGTGCGCCTTTGCTTGTTCTCTTCCGAGTCCTCGCAGGCAGTTTCAGACAATGCCTTCGTGGTCCAAGGAGACTCAAAGCATCTCCCCAGAATGGACACAAAGTGCTCTATCTTTGAACTTGTCTTTGGATATTTGAACCAAAAGTTGCTGCTGACCATAAGCACAATGGTGTGGATTAGAGCGAGATACGGGAAGTACTTCGAGTACCACGGTAAGGCTACATGGTAGCACATCTGATTGACAAAGACGTATTGCTGAAAATCGAGATCCGTTTTGACGCCGGTCGGCGGAGGTTGCCCGAGGGCTTTGCTCTCTTTGAGGGCAGGGGATTGTGTTTCAACGATGTGATTATTGCATCTCTGCTCATCGGTCATCCCGTCCCCTTCGTGAATGGGAAGGCAGAGCACTTGGTCTTTGGTCAGCTGCATCGTCCCAGCGAATATCGCCAACATCAGCATGACCACGGAAATGTAATCCATAAACACGTCCCACCATGGTTTCAGTATCCGGTATGTTGGCTGGACGTCATTCAGTGAGGCTACTTCCGTGAGGGTGAACATTCCTGCGATAAAATAATACAAAAAATGGGCGATGTTAGGCTAGCATAAAATTAATCAATGACACTTGTTAAATAGTAATAAAAAATTCAGAAGCAGTGAAGGAACATTAGGAATTTCATTTTGAGGATATAAAACAGAAAACAATTAGTAGTGCGTCAAGTACGCTTAACACACTGTTTTCACACTGTTATTTTCCCCAGTAACTTTACATAAAATGCCCAAAGACTCTTCCTACAGTGAATCCACAGGAGGGCCCGATGCCAGTACTATCCGACTCCCTAATGACATCATCCATCACACTGAATCTCCATTGTACTAGGCGAGATTGCTAGAGTGAAGTACAGCCAAGTAATGTTTTGTTCTGTCTCAAGTTGCAATTTTTCACTTTTCCCAAGCCTCCCCAGCTAATATCAATGTCACCCCAAATCATGCTTCAAAGCACTTATCCAACACAAACATACCCCTCTCCCCCCACCTAACCTACCCTACTAATCAGCACAGAACAAACCTCTCGCGCATAAAGCTGTGAGGAATAACTAAATATTTTCTGTAATCCTGTCACAACTTAAACAGCCCGGATCTGAACCAAACAGAGGTCTCAGACTGTCAAAGACTGTGTGTCCTTGAACTTCACTTTCAAACTCTCAGCGACTTTCAGTAAATTAGATTTTTCAGTTGGCTTTATAAATTAGTTCCACTGCTCGTTCCAAATCATTAGTTTAATCAATCCCATTGTTTACATTCATCCTGTCCTTTTTAGCTCTCATGTTCTTTAGTTTAAGAAACATAAATCAAGACTTATTTGATGAAACATCCAAAATCAATAAGCAAAACATGCATTTTTTGAATTTTAACAAGTTATGCTCATAATGGCTTCTCATGATCAATGACTGCAGTTAGTTTCCATATATTTCCCAGTTGATGAAACATTTCTTTGGTGCTTATATTTGAAAATGGAGAGAATGGTTCACCACCAGTAAACTTTGAACACTTGCTTGGACAAAGGTTGTACTCTTACGCAACTGCATGCTAGAGAGACACTGCTATTAAAGGGAAAGGCATGCTCCCCCCTCCATAATACCTGCAGAGACACACTCACGGGATCCCATGAGCGTGAGATTGACAGGCCTCAACATGTGCCTCAAATTTCGGGTGGCTGACTCAGTATGCATATTCTAGCTAAACCAACAGCACTTAGTAGGCATAGAGCCTTCCTCAGATGTGTATACGCAGTGCCACTGTTCTAACTGTGAAGCACTGAAGTCTGTCCCAAACAACAGTATTGTATGTTTGCACATATTACAGGAATTCTAGATACTTAGAAACATTTGCAACAAAGATGTCTCCTGAAGTTCTGGTACATATTCAACAAAAAAAAAAAAAAAATCTATAAAAGACTTTAACCATCATTAATCTTAAGCAAAAGCTAGCTGGTGTTCTAACCAGTAACCACTAGAGTAATTGCAACAAAGACCTATAAAACATGTGGGTAAAGCACATTGCTCAATTTTGCTTACGACGGCATCACGATTAGCTAACAGGGGAACGCTACCCATTACCAAACATGGCAAGCCATAGTGTGCACTTCAAATGTGCTTCTGCATTGTTCTCAAACACGAGAGAAACATGAACATGAGGTCTCCAAAGGAGATCCAGTCATCTGTCACTTAATTCCTAAATAATAGCTGCATGTACAACACTATGAGACAGCCTCCCGTCAATCGCCAAGGCTTTGTCAATTGAAAACTATGCAAAATTCTCCAAATAGCTTATAAAATCAAGTCTGTCAGAATAATATGTCACCATGCGGAGGTATTACACGATTTTCCTTCAGGAGCACAACGCAAGAATGCATGCCTGTCATTATTAGGTCGTCTGACAAGGACAAAGCAAGGGCTTACTTGAAATTCCAGGGCCTAGAGTGTGACAGGGTTGGAATCCACAAGATCCACACCTGAGAGCACATTCCAAGAGTCTTCAGACCTCCTGGTACTGAAGACTTTCCTCTAGCAATGTTGTGGGATTATCTCAGAAAGTTTCAGATTCCATTATAGAGGTCCAACAGGCCACTAGGAGCAGTGCTGTTCATCTATATTCTATATACATCTACAGCAAACTGTCTACTACCAAGCTGTCAGAAAAGCAAGGTCAGAAAAAGACTACAGATTGAGATCCTGCTCTCCAGAAAGCGTGACTCAAACAACGCATCTGAAAAACGGCAGAGTAAAACATGAACAACAGATCAGGTAATTTGAGATGATGTAACAAGACTGAACCCATAGCACAACAAGACACGCAGAACACGTCACTCAGAACATGCTCTGCGCAAATCAACGGATGTTTTCTTTATGAAAGTTAAGGTGGTTCTCTTTGTTTATTAGATAAATATACAAGCAAAACATTTTCTGGAAACTACTTTGACTATTGCTGAAACACATCATAACAGAGCAAATGCCCCCAAAAGACTGAAAGATATACCAATAAAAAGACAATACTTTACACTGATTCTACAGAAAGGCAACGGTTCACTTCCTGAAAAATGAGTACTTTCTACTTCATCCAGTATAAGCAGCAGCTGCGTAAAGTATCAACCTTTCTTCATCTGTTGTGAAAATGTTAGTAGAAACTTCAATTTCCCCCCTGAACCGAAAAGAACTTTTTGGCTGTAGTATGAAGAACAGGAGATAACCTTCCGAGATAATAAATTAAATGCCAACAAAGCAACATAAAAGGCTAACTCCGATGTGAATAAGACTATGACTTGTACGATTTTAATTATCTAAGCTATTATCATCGTTGTTATAACGCTTTGTATTCAGTTCGAATAGGAAAAAAACTTCAGAAAAATAAAAGAAAGACCTTTTTAAAGACATTTCCAGTCTACCGTGACACCCAAATTCTACTGCATAAAGTTGGGTGATTATTGCATGCCGGTTTAGGCACCTGTCGCGCCGAGTGCACCGATCGGCCGTTGAATCTGAAGCGGTAATTAAATGTGAGCGCCGACAAAAGCACCGCAGACCTGCGTTATCAATAACGATCACGCTTCGACAAAAGCATTAGGCAAAAGGGCATCGTTTGAAAAAGGAAATGTCTTTTCACGCCTAATTAATTTAATAAAACGTATAAACACAAAATGGATGTTTGTGGACCTATCAAAATGAAACTTTGACGTGAGCAGTTCTCGATCGATCCCGAGCAGCATGCAGACGGCATGGGCAGATGGCAGAAGGGCACACTTACTGTATCAAATGACGGCGCCGCGATAATCAGCCTGCATTTGTTGTGCCAGTTCTTGCGTCCTGCACCTATATTTTATGTGGGCACCAAATCCAATATAAAAAAGGTCTGGCGCTCGGGCTCGATCAGGCTGATCTAATTTGAGCGAGGCTTGAAAACAATACGTTTAGTGCCATTTATGTAAAGGAGAGCCAGGATCCGCAGGGTTTCGGATATCGGGTTTTACGCCATTTTCCGCGGCCGTCTGCGCTGCTTAACGCCGGCGTCCGAAAGGGGAGCATGCGGCCGACCGCGACCGGTCCCGGCGGGCACGGGGGATATGGAGCGCTTCCCGGGGGAAGGAAGACGTGCTCCAGTAACGTCCATGGCAGGGCTGCCTCCTACATTCGGCTTTTGGCAAAGTTAAACATAATCACAATGATCTGGAGCAGATGCGTTCATTATTTTACCATGTGTTTGAATGAATCGTCCCTGTCGGATAACCAGTCTAGACCAGTTCTGGGCATTGACAGCTAGTTCTTTCATGTAATATTCAAGGGAAAAAGGCTATTTGAAAAGGAAATGAATTCAGAATACGAACCTTTTCTGGCCGTGAACGTCTCACGACATCGCTTTATGTCGGTCAGGGAGGCTGCTCAGCTTGGTCTTGTGTAATTTCTGGAGGCAGGAAGTTAAGGAGGGCGGTCCCGAAGTTTAGGGGGAAACACCCGCTACCTGAGTTCGGCCAGCCCGGAGAGAGACGAAGGGGGTGTATGAAATATAACCAGGGCCATTCAGCAGCATTGGATCACGGCTTTGCATATGATGGCTCCTGCACAAGGCATGGGGATATTCTTAATGCGACATGAGAATAATATTACATACGGTGTGTATCTATGTGATTATAATTTATAGTGTCACGTCCAAGAGTCGGTAATAGAGGAGGCACCGGTTCGAGAGACATCCCGATTGTTTTAATTATTTGAACACGGGGAAACCACTTACTTTTGTCCACTTTCTTTATATCTTGTAAAACTGGACGTGACGAAACGAGGGAGTTTCTGCAGCTGCAGGTCAGCAGACATGCTTACGGGAAGCTGGGACGGCGGTGATAATGTGCGCAGGCAGCAGGCAGGCGATGCCATTATAGCCGCAGAGACGAATATCAAAACTGGCGTAGATAAGGTGACAGGCATAGGATGGGAGAACAGAGCAGCAAGTGCCACGATTACTGCACCTTTACTAAGAATGAAGATGTCAGCGAGAAGGAATTTAATCGGGGAGGGTAAAATATTTATCAAAGTAGCAGCAAGCCGCAGACTTGAGTTTGAACTTGTATTCAAGTTCAAAGCGTGTCTTTTGGGGCCCGAAGACACTACAAATGGAGGAAGTAAGGCACGCGTCCGTCTTACACAAAACAGATAATACAGAGTGCGCTGTCTGGGCGTGTTTATTCTATATGCCTTATATACTTTAACCGCAAGTTAAAACACAGCCCGTCATTTCCTAATAAGTTCATACCTTCGTAGAGTATAGGTCTCTGCAGCAGATTACGTGAACTCAGTATTGAAATGCTCTATTTCCGATAGGCTTGCAGCATTACGCGGACGACAATTTAATCTTTAAAAAAATCGAAGGTAAATTGAATAGTCTGTATTATTCAAGAAAAAAAGATAATAAATCAGGTTGTTTTTGCATGATTTTGTATGTTGAAAATTTTTTGTAGTCTCACCTTCATTTGTTTTTATGAACTCGTTTATGCCTTTAATCGGTAAATTTTGCATAAAATATCGCAAGTTGAATATACCACAAATGTTCGCCCCGCGCCAACCGCAAACCCACTGCCTCATTGTTTGTGAAGGGGGTGGGACGGAGGAAATATTTGCAGACGCCAAAGAAGGCTGGGGCTCTCGAGTGTTGATTGTGCACTAATAACCAGCAGTAGCAGTACAAAGGACAAGGGCTGGAGTCAGCAATTATCTACCCTAAAGGCACATCGGCAGACCTTCTCCGCCCCCCTCCCATCCCACAATATCGGCGGTATCTGGGCACGAAGGGGAGTGCTTGGCACCTCACTCTCCTTTTGCCGTGTACAGGTTTTAACCAGCTCAAGCCAGATAGCTCTGCAGAGAGGAGCTGTCCTCAGATCAACCTTTGTGAATGTGAGGAAGTGGGAAAAAAACAGTGACGAAATCAGTGTAAGACTGAGGCTGTGAGGCCATAAACCTCCTAGTTACACCCAACAGGCCCCTTCTGGCCAGGACCAAAAACTAACTAGATTAATTAGTAAATAGTTAGTAGATAGTTATAAAGCCCATGTGAAACTTCACCACCGGTGCACAGGATGCTGCTTCATCACAGGGCAGGGACACCCCAGACACAACCACACACACACACACACATACACACACACACACACACACACACACACACACACCAACAAAACATGCAAACTCCACAGAGCTGGGGCCAGCAGTCGAACCCTGCAAGAGTGGTCCAGGTGTAGCAACCACTAAGCTATCATTGCTCTTGTACTGGCCTTTAGATACTGAATATCATTTTAGTCAGTTATTGGTAAATCAGCTGACTGCGGATCAGTAGCCTAAGAGTTCAGGGAGGCGGGTACAAGCCGACAGCAGAGGGCCGTGGGATTGTCTCTCTCTCCAGGACGCCTCAGTGCAGGACCTGGCAGCTGAGCAGCTTAAGGAATCACCCTGTATGCCATCAGAACAAATCACCCCTCGGCGTAAACCCATTAAGCGCTGAAGAAACTCCCTTACAAAGCAGCACTTAAATGGGATATTTTACACGAAGAGATCTGCTGTTATGATTGGGCCTGAGCACTTAATGGAAAATAAATATGCAAAAAATATGCTTAATGTAAAAGGCACTTAGAGGATGCAAGACCCAAGGCTCCAATCCACTTGATCTGGTTCGCTGGTTTATCACTTTTTTCATATTAACTTCTTGTAGGCCCTAAATTTCCATCTCTGAAACTTAATGGGAAGGAGTTATTTTAAGAGCACAGTACAATGGGCAGCCCTGCTTTATATATGTCAGGCAGTGGGAAAACATGCACCGGTTATTATACTCTCAGGCCTGAAAACCACAGACATCTGTCTCTGCAAGATAAACGTCTGAAGGGTCCCAAACTGTTAACTTACTGTTAAGTTACCATTGAATCTTCAGCCATAGTATTCTTTGTGCCATTTCTAAGGTCCAACAGGGACCCTCTTTAAACTTTCTAATGCTTTGATCACTTTTGTTGAATAACATAAGATTAGAAGTACATTTCGGGATTTTGGAACATCATCATGAATCCGAGTCTGACTCTGAAAATGTTTACATGTAGCAAAATATAGTATTAAAAGCCATAATCCAAGATGAAGTGTTTGCTAAAAGTTGAAGTGTGTTACTGTTTGTAAGGTATGAACCTGAATCATGGACAGGCTATAGGATACGCAAAAATCAGGAGACATCAGCCCAGCAAGGACCTCACTGCTTTTGGTCAGGGTGGCCAAAAGCAAGAGACTGAGAACACATTTTTACTCTCAGGTATCACCAGAAGTGAAAAGTACAGGTCCAGAAAGTACAAATCCAGACTAAGGTTTCGTTTCAGCCAACCGAGCATAGAGAGTCTGGATTTGTACTTTTTGGATCTGAACTTTCCACCTTTGGCTCTTACTTTGGGTCCTCGGGGACCCCCAACAGTCTATGGAGGGTGGAAGGAAAATGTGCACTGTGGTGGGGGGGGGGTCTCTGAGGACCGGGTGGGGAAAGACTGCTCTATAAAGACTGCTCCATGCACTCCTACAATTTCATTGTACATCCTTAATTTAAAACTGCTAATATCCCTGTTCCGTATTTTTATTGTCTTATTTTACAGTTGTATTTTAAATTCACTGTTATTTAAACCTTATTTACTCTTATTTTTTATACAAGTTTGTCTTTCCTTATTCTTTTGTCTTCCTTTATGTATTTTCCCTTCAAGCAGCACCCTGGAAGCAGGGGAACAGGCATTTCACTGCACAGAAGTACAGCGTAAGTTGTGTTTGTGACAAATAAAACTTGAAATGCTTGAAACTTGAAATCATAAAATAATGGAGTCCATAGCAGAACACATCCACTTTACTCCTCTTCCTCTCTCTGTCCAAAGGCGCCACCTAGGCTGTCGAATGTGTTAGTGCAGCCTAAATGTCTCCCTTCTAACAGAGATGGAAAAAATTTGTTTGGGAGCTATGAACAGCCTTGGAAACGTTCTCTGAAGGCTTCTGTTCCTTGTCTGCCTTGGGCGTTTCCTGCTGTGGTTGGGGGGGGGGGATACTGACTCTCTTTATATCAATTTTGAAGGGGGTGGGGGAGTTGGCCAACACTTAAACCACAGCACAGGGTGTGAGATCACCCCGTATGGTGCTGTTCATACATAAAACACCCCCACCCCAAAGGTGGTATTTCCCTGGCTTAGAAAGCCACGGTTCGGTACAAACGACGCAAACCATCAGCTTTCAGTTTGTTCAAGGTCAGGAAAAGGAAATGACTGTAATCAGGATTGTTGAAGAATGGAACTATGCTTAAAAAAGAAGGTATAGAAAAGGGAATGAACTGACCTCCCTTTCTAGATGATGCCTTGTGCGTCTCCTGGCTGAAATGTGCTATATGGGAAAGGCCATCATAAGCTGGAGAGGTAAAGATCCTCTAGTGGAGCAGAAGACACCAGCTGCTCTACCAGAAGATACTAGAAGGTCTCTCAAAGTCAATCAAGGGCGGTGTGTGACCCAGGCTGCTGTGTCTGTAATCAGAAGGTCGCTGGCTCAAATCCAGAATGATTCTACTGTTGGGCCCATGAATGTGGTCCTTAACCCCCCCCAACTCCCCTGGGAATCTCCCTCCGCCTTCTCAAAAAACGATATTGCTTTGGATAAAAGCGTGTCTGGCGTGAGTGTTTGCAGGTGGCAGGCCACCCTCTTAAAAAGCCACATCAAGAGTAAGTGCATTCCTCAGTAAACATGCCGGTGGTTCCTGTTAATGAAATTTTACCCAACATTGTACCATTAAGGTGTTTTGCTCCAGGAATTTACAATAACTTCATCTGATGGGTCCAGGCAATCAAGAACATGCCGATTATCTCTGCTCATAAAGTGTTTTAAAAGCATTAGGGAAAAAATCAATCATGGAACAACGTCTGTGCAATCAATGTTTATGATGGATAGAGTGCATTCATGCAATGTTTGTAAATGTCCCCAGAAAGAAAGCCTCTTTGTTTCAGCTCTGTATAGCCCTCAAGCTGCTGCGAGAGGGACACCACTGTCAGACTGGACATCAAGAAGCTGAGCGGATCCCATCAGACAGGATCGTAACATCAGTCACGGCAGTAAAACGTCCAGCTGTGAAATGTATAGCATGCTTAAGGCTCAGCAACGGGGTGGAAAATTTCCTTCATTTGCCAGGTTGGTACCATCAGGTCATGCATGAGAAAAAGCAACATTCCAGCAACTTGGCCCTTTCTATGGTAACCTGTGTATTTTTATTCATTTTCACAAAAGCAAGATTTACAGTGAACAACATGACACCAGCTGGGATTGTATTTACCGGGGTGGGGGGGTCACGGAGGGCCTGACTGGGGCCATCTCACTGGCAAACCTGACCTGGGCAGAAAATAAACATCAACTAAAACAAATCTTCGCAACATTATCACAGGTATCAAATGGTAGCCGACACCAGTCACAAGAAGAAAAACGGGCCTGACTCGCCTTGTGACTCAGATTCCCAACAAAACAACATAACAAAGATCAGTATAATACAAGCCCGCTGAGCGGTGGTGTGAGGCCTGCTGTCGTCATACTGATTTTCATTGGCTATTCCACATCCATGTGCAGCTGGCAGCGCAAGGTGATTGGGTGGATATGTAGTACTTGACAATACAACCTAATGGCTTTTACTACCATTAAGACTAACACAGCAGTCCTTGTACCATCTTTGCTATCCTTATACAAAATGAATATGCGTGCTGTTAAAGTAATTAGGATTTTTCCAATAACATGGTCATTTTTGCATATGTTCTTGGGTTGTGAAGAAAATTAAATATTTTAAAGATTAAATAAAAGCTAAAGTTTTTAATCTGTAATATGAAGCTAATATGAAGCCCTGAGCTTTATATTTAATAAGGTGTATTCAGTCCTGAGGCTGATTTTGTTGCGTTTGAATTGTTAAAATCATTGTACCTGGCCAGCCTCACTGACACGCGCTATATTTCAAACAGCATAACCAAAGTCTGCTCTCTTTGATCTTGGTCTCCTTTGCGGTTCACGAGCTGCTCTGCCCTTTCCGGCTACGCCTCGTCACCTCGCGTCGCCCCTCCAAGCTGAATCGATGTTAATTAAATGTCTGCTCCAGACTGGAGTGCAGGAATGCGAGAGTAAAAATGTACTGCAGCTGCAAACGCTTGTGACTCTCAGCACGCCATGCATGGAGCCAGCACCAACGCATTCACTGTCCAACGCATTCACTGTCCAACGCATTCACTGTCCCTCTTTTCTGCAGTAAATATTAAATATTTGTGTATCTCCCCTTTTAAGCTGCTATAGTTACTGTAGCCGTGACATTTATTAATAACTGCAAAACAGGCTCCGGCCCCCCCAAATCTGCGTAGGACATGCAGATACTGAAAATGGACAGATGGTTGGATGGAGTACACTTCTATACAATGTTTATTGAACCTGTAGGCAACAGTCAACATATTTAAAAAAACAGAATACATAATATTACATTAAATACACCTCCAAAAGTCATTCCATTATGTCAATGACGGTAAACATGATTTAAATGCCCGATCTGAAAACTTAACTTCAGTTTCTAAATGAACAGGCCACATATAAGGATGTAGCATGTGACGGACGCGTGTGTTTGGCAGGTCTCAAAGCAATTTACAGAAACAGAAACTGGAGAGTCAGCGTGCAGCTTCGTCGCATATCAGAACTCTGAGATATGCCGACTCTGCAGGTCAAAGCTGACAGCTTTTGGCTTGGTTGGGCACGACGATAGAGACTATTTGAGAACAGTGAATCAGAGGCCCAAGTGTGACAGGCCTCACTGATGGTAATGTGATGCGAGGTAAGATACGACTCAGGGTACGAGAGCCCGCAGCACTGGGATGAGTAATATAAGTATCAAGAAAGTGTATCCACCACTGTTTGGCTTCTTAAACAGCAGAGAAGCTCTACAGAGACATTTTCAGTGCAAACCTGAGACCATGTCAGTAAATTTTGGCTTTAAAGAGAATATTACCTGAAGTAGATGAACTACAGTGAAACAACACTGCACCTATATATATATATATATATATATCTCGACATACACACATAAAAAAATCAACTTTGTAGAATCTTACTTAAAAAAAACAAATAACCACATCTTTGGCCTAGAGATGTAAATGTTGCATCGTGTATGTGAGGCATCCCTGAGCGCATCAGAGGCAGAGAGTGACCCTGCGCCCGTCGTCACCTGAGAGAACCAGCAGCGACCTTCTGTGTGCTCCCCCCACCCCCTCAGCTGACAGCAGAGTCCCACCCCCTCCTCTCACGCACACTAAGTAGATGCTTAACATATTAAACCGATTGTTTCACCCAGTAATTAACATGAAAGCCGTTGCTATTTGGCTTTGACGACTTAAAAAAAAAAAAAAAAAAAACGGGTAATGACATAATTGCCACTCTTAGACACACAGTAAGTTGAATGGGGTGCCGGAGTATAACTCGTCTTTGGGATGTGAAATCAGCCCCGGGTCACTGTCTTGGTAACATTAACGGGCAAAGAAACATCAGCACTTAACAGGGATCGCAGATGAACTCGCCAGACATTCACGAGGTTTAAGGCGGTTCAGCCAGTCTCTCTTCAAATGGGGAGCTTTCACAAAATGCTTACAATACAAACATCAGCATCTTGATCTCTTACATCCTTATATTTACAAAATATTCCTTTACTATACTGCCTGTAATTCGGAATTCTGTACATAATACTGGCCTTTTTAATGCTGCCTTTACCTTTGAAAGAAACGCATGCGTCAGCATAAACGTTTTCCGCCGCGGAGCACTGAAACGCATCGTCTTTGCCCTTCGCGTGGCCAAGTTCCTCCATCAGGATTTAACGAACTCCAGGGCCAAGTAATCCAAGTTATTGGATTTTAGGTAGTCTGGGCTAAACATAAGCCAAACAAGGATAAAGGCCATTTAACCGAGGCTACCTTAAATCCGACAAGTTATCTGGCTAAGAAAGAAATCCTGCTTCATAAAGTGATCAACAAATACCTACACATGTAATACACACATCATGGTTCAAACTATTCACGCAAAAACAGCAACAAACTACATCAAAATGTCATTTACCACAAGTACAGTACCTAAACTAAAGGTCTTGACCCTCCACGCAGCACTAATTGAGGGAACTCTATCCACAGTCTAAAGACTGCAGCTTGACGGTATTCCTCAACTTTCAGGCAGGTTAAAGGTTTCTATGAGGGTTTAGCCTGCTAGCAAAACAGAAACATAGAAAAAGTCTATTAGTGGGTGCAGCCTTTGTGTATTAGAGCACTTACGGGGTCAAATAACTTTATTTGTGGCAACAAAACAACCCACTTTAGGCTTCCCTTGCAGTCCTCAGGTTGTTAGGGATTTAAAGGGAGCTGCACCCCCCCACCCACCGCACAGGGGTGTCTCTTTACCCGTCTCTCCATTCACCAGCAGGACGGTCTGCTCCCTGGGTCTTGCTTTTACGTTACAAGTCACGTTGCAGATTGCAGACTTGGCACGGTAATTCATGGGCTGAATTTTACGAGCGACATCACATATGATGAATCACGTAAAGCAACAAAAATAGCTTTAAGTGTTTAAAACGTCTTGCTCTGGGTAAAAAGCAACTATTGGAATAAAAAGTTCCTATTTACCAGCACAGTGTGATTGGTTCTGGTACAGCAATTCCCAAAAATCAGTCTATATTTATATGATTAATAACTACTTCTGCAGGCCATCCAATGGGAAGTGGATCCTGCCAGATATTCCAATTACACATCGCTATCCGCTCATATCGTGGGGGAAATCTGACATGGCTAACTCATCTACAAACGGCCAAAGAGGGTAAAAACCTGCATGTCAGTGTGGATGCATTGTCTGCCAAAACCGGCTACATGTAAGCGGGTCGAATGCTCACACCATCCAGAAACCAACAGTTCATTGTTTTGTAACTGTGCAAATAGTGAAAAAATCTGCACAACAGCCCTCCTCCTAAAATCAGCTTGGTAATTTCAGGAACAGCAGGGCATCAACATTAAACACTTACATATGGACAATAAAAAGCACCCAAACCTATTTCCTGTGCAGGAACTAAAAACATCAAATCCATTGCGAGCATAAACTGCTTTTTTTGCCACATGATGGCGACTACTGGGCTGATCAGGAGCTCACACTGCTTCACATTGCAAGTTAGAAATCTGGATCCGCATCTGCACTCAACACGCACAACAGATTTCAACATAGCATGTTCACCTAAACAGCTGAATCAACCAGATACGACCCAATACACCCTGACTAAAAAACCCATTTGGACCGATGGCACAACAAAACTTAAGATTGGATAGGTACCTGGTATTCTGTAAACTAGCTATGGCTAGTGTTGAATAGATAGTAAAACAATTGTTTTATCCCCGTTATCCAATCAGCAGAGGGAAATTAAACATTCGTATTGGTACCAACAAGCTAAGAAAAAACATTACTGTCCTTTGGAAAAGGAATTAGAGTCAGTGAATGGATGATAGTACATAAGGTACAGGGGAAAAATCCATTCCAATGAGCATAATTTAAAAATTCCAGCAAATACTGTTCTCCATGGTCAATGGGTTCAAGTATGTGTCTTTTCATCTTCTTCAGTCCCCACATTCTGATGAAGGTAATGTGGTTCCACGTCGAACTGGCACTCAGTATTATTACCATGTTCTACGTTATGGTCTAAAGGATGTGCTTTTATATACTCGTATCACAAATTCTTCTTCAATTCATGGTAATTGCCCTGGCTTGTAGCCAACAACCGTCTGCAATGCAGAGTAATTACTAAACGTAGGCTACCTACTAAAGGAAGATACAGGAAGTCTGGTTTACTTGGACTCATGAATTATACATGTAACACTGGGATTTAATAATACACGTGTAGAAACTGCCACTGTGCATCATTCATAATCATCCACTTAAGACATCTGGAGTGTAATCAGTCATCCCCGAGTTGTTCCCTGACATCAGAAGGCAACATTTCGAACAAAGTATCTTCCACAAAAAGGCCACTGCGTTTCAGAGCCAGACAGGAGCCGAGCTCAGGTGGCAAGCTCTCCAGATGATTGCCCTTGAGTTCTAAGTGTGACAGCAAAGCCAGGTATGATATCTTTGGAGAAAGCACAGTCAACAGGTTCCGGCCTAATTTAAGAATTTTCAATTTTTTGCAGAAGAACAGTTCGTCTGGGAGACTCTCGATCTTGTTGCAGGAGACTGCGAAATACTGAAGGCTTTGAAGAACACCAACCTCTGGGGGAACGAATCGGATCTCGTTGTTAGACAGATCGATGTATCGCAGCTTATGGCACAGGAAAAGTTGGGGGGGGAGAACCTCAATCTTATTATGGCTTAGATAAAGACGTTCCAGGCTGCCCAGCTTTTTGATGTGCTCAGGGATATAGCTGATGCTGTTATACCACAGCTTCAGGCACGTGAGCTTCCGCAAATGCTGGAAGCTGAGGATCTCTTCAATGGACTTAAGGCTGTTCTCTTTCAGGTCAAGCTCTTGCAAGTTAGTGAGGCTGAAGATGGCGTGGGGGATTCTCTCCAGCTCGCAGTGTACCAGCTCAAGTTCCACCAGGTGGACCATCTTCTTCAAGTTGTTGAAGATGACCAGCTTGGTGCCGTCGTTGTGTATATAGAGTCTCTGGAGGTGGCTGGACGCGTCCACGACTGACTGGGGAATCTTGGAGAGGTTGCTCTTTAGGTGGAGGGTCTTGAGACACTTCAGCTCACGCAGGGACTCCAGCGTGATGCTCCTGGAGATGTCGGGGCTCAAGGAGCCAATGAGGTGTAGCTCCTCTAAGTTGCGCAGACTATAGATCCACGATGGCAACTCCCGGCTGTCGTCAAACTTGACGTGCAACACCTTGAGGTTTTCCCTCAGGAAGGAAATAGCGGCACTGTGTATGCTAAGGGAGCACTGGCATAAAGCCAGCTCTTCCAGCTCCTTCAGCTGGGAGATCGAGGCTGGTATGGTGACATTGTTTATGATCTCCAGCTTCAAAGACTGGAGCTCGCTAACTTCGAAAATAGTATCTGGAAGACCGGACAGCATGAAGAGCTGCAGCTCCAGCCTGTTGTTGCTGTTGGGCTGCAACCTCTGGCGTAATTTTTCCGTCGTCCACTCGTGGTTTAAATTTAGCTGCTTCAGCTTGTTCTCACTGACTTCTGACAGAAACACGGCGAACCTCTTTGAGTAAAGAGGGTCGTACTGGTCGATCATGTGGAGCATAAAGGCGAAGTCGTTCCGTACGTCGGGAATGTCGTCGATCCCCGTCTCCTGGCGCACATACTCAAAGGAGTATTCCTTGAGGGACCGGTGGAAGAGCCAGTACAACGTGTAAAGACAAGTGAATCCGTAGACGCCCACCAAGCACAGATAGAAGCAAGTTAGCTTGAAGAGCAAATGAGCCTTAGTGTGATTGCACGAGAAGTTTTTGTAACCAGTCATTTCCAGGATATCCGTGCAGTTTACTCTGGGCTCCATTTTTGACACCATCACACAGTTATAGCCAATAATGAGGAGAAAATTGAGAACTTTGAGAACATTTTGGCGAACGTACATGATGTATAGCAAGTCCCCCTCTTCCACATGCAAACGGAACTTCTTGATCTTCTCAAACAGGGCCTTAGCTTGTTCACCTTCCTTTTTGTCCAGGACTCCAGCATCTGGCTTGTCGACGACCACCTTCTCCGGTATGGACCTCACAGACTCCTCTTCCTCCGTGTTGTCCACAGTCACATCCTCATGAATGCTGAACTTCTGCATGACCATCGTTTTATCCTTGTCCCCTGGTTTCTCCCCGGAAACTTCTGACAAAGCCCTGGTGGTCCAGGGTGAGTCAAAGCACTTCCCTAAGATGGAAATGAAGTGTTCTATTTTGGAGCTGGATCCTGGGAATTTGAACCAGAAATTGCTACACACCATGAAGATCATGGTATGTATGAGCACTAGGTAGGGAAGGTACTTGGCGTACCAGTGCAGCGCCGTCTCGTAGCATATCTGGTTGATGAAGTTGTACTGCTGAAAATCGAGGTTAGTCTTCAGGCCTTTCATTTCATTAACTGCTGGTGCAGAGGGGGCAGTGGAGTTGGCCACTGTCCCATCATTGGGATTTGACAAGGCCACAGTCTGGTTTGGTGCAGGTACTCTTTGTGGAAGGCAGATGATTTTGTCTTGCATTATCTAGAACGAGACAGAAAGCAAGACATGATAAATCAACCAAAAGGACAAGTATCATAAATAGGGCTGCAACAATTCACCGAGCAACTCAAATAACTCAATGACAAAAAGTCCTCGATGCAAATTCTTTGTTTCGATGCTTTGTGCAAACCGCACAACTATGTACCGCTTAGTGATCACCGTGTTTCACTCGGAGGATTATTACTGTCGCGCAGAGTGCTTACGCTGCGTTACGTTTAGCATGTTTGATTTCATGATGCAATGGAAGAAAAATTTAATGAGCAAGGAAAGTCAGAGAAAGATCAAAGTTTGGTACCATCTCAAACAAAAAAGCGAGCAATGCTGCACGGTGTCCATCGTAAGACCGAATTAGCTTACCACAGTAGCACGGCGTCTATGATTCAACATCTCAACAGAAAACGTCCAGTCCACAGAGCGGAACAATACGAGGTAAGCGCGAGCGTTTCACTCACATTTGCGGCTAAACCAAGACCTGCGATACAAACGTGTTTATGTGCATATGTGTGAATAAAAAAGTATAACAGCCCAAGCAGCTCCTAGTTTTCCTCAACAAAAACACTGATGATACCACAGCAGTGAAAATGATGCTGTCGTTTAATTAACACGGAGCTGGAGTCTGTCTATACACTAAGGGCAAAGAGCCTGTTCCGTTACAGAGATGGTGAATTCAGACGGAGTGAAGGAAAACAACAGCAATGCTTGTAATCGCTACTAGACCTTTACTGGTGAAGAGCTGGTGAGAGTCTTTAATCAAACCAGCTGTTCGACAAGCTGAAAGGTGAAGAAGAGTGATGTTCTCAGCTGCTCCCGTCCGCCGCCATTTGTCCTTCACAGCTGCAAGGCTACAGTAAAGCTATACAAGTTAAAATAGAAGCTGTTTATATGCAGATAAACTGTTAGCTTAGTTTGACACAATATTGCAGCAGGCTGACAGCAGCCGTCACACTTTGTTTGCAGATTTAGATTGATATGAATAATATTACATAATTATAATAATATAAGTAATATATAATATAAAAATTACCCACCCCCCTCCCCCAACAGCCTTGGGCCAGTAAAACTCAGACACTGAATTATCCAACCGCCTCATGCTCCTTTAAAGGCTTACACACACACACACACACACACACACGCTCATTCTCTAACACACTTAAACACACTCACTCTCACTCACATTCACTTACACACACATGAACATGCACACACACACACACACACACACACACACACACACACACGCGAACATGCACACACCATTCCTATTCCACCCAGGATTGACTTTTATTTTTGCATTTAAGAAAGTGTTTTCTTTAAAAAAAAAACAAATATGTACATAAATGCACTCAGAGGGTTTAGAGTTCATTCATTTTAAGAGAACTGTCTTTTTTCTTTTTTGAATAGTTACTATTGCTCTTTAATAAGACAAAAGTATTTCTTATCTGATTACTAGATTAATCGATGGAATGATCGATAGAATACTCGAATACTAAAATAATCGAAAGCTGCAGCCCTAATCATAAACCATTCGGACGGCGGTTTTTTGAAATGAACCAGAGACATGTGCACCATCTAAACCAGAGTGCCGGGATCCCGCAGCACCAGCGCATTCGGATGAAATTTCACTCTCAGCTCCTGCAGGAGGGAGGCGGCCCAGACCAGCGGAGACGCGGAATCTCCGCTCAGAATGAGAACAATCGATAAGCTTATGGCCCATTCCATTCTCAGCCCTGATGGGGCATCATCTGCCCCATTGTCCTCAAACCCTCCCAGCATGATTCCATCAGTAGGTATTTAATCAATCACTGGGGCCAAGGCAGCTATTGTCAGCATGTTATATCATAATTAACTGTAACAGATGTGCATCTCTTCTCACTCGGTTGTTTGTTATTAGACTGCGAGGAATAAATAAGAGCAAGAAGCTTCCCTCACATTGGGCTCTTATGAGCGCCGGCTAACTCACAATGTATCTCCTGCCGAGGACTCTGATTATTACAAATGACTTTTTTTATCACCGGTGCTTGAAAGTAGAGAGCCTGTAGTAGATGGTGTTTACACGGCACTCTGTCGGGAGGGGTGG
>JAODKE010000033.1:223258-240473 GCA_026779605.1 Mormyrus hasselquistii | reverse complement strand
GGGGGGTTACACGGCAGCATAGATTGCGCTGGGGCAACACGTGCCAAACTCCACAGCTCAACATGTGAGTCATGCAGGAAAGGAGCAATTATCCAGAAGATAGAGAACATCAGAGAGGGCAGTCAATTCCTCTTCTGATCTGCACTCACAGTAGCTGCCGAAATGTCAGCCCTCATAATCAGAAACATTCTCTTTTCAGACTTCAGACGAGTGTTGGAATATAATTCGATCCAGATCGCAGTTTGGCTCATTAAGTGCCATATCCGTTAATAAAGCCTCGAGTCCCTCATAATGCAGAACAGCCAGCGAAAACACGTAACACAAAAATGGCGGGCTAATTACCGGCCAGCCTCGCAAGAAGGCCACAAAAACAGCCCTTTCTGCTGCCCGGCCAATCACAGGCCAGCACAAGCTAGGAGTCACTGATCACCAGAAATCCGGTGCCTCCAGTTTAGCTTGAGAACCTAGCAAGATGCTTTCAGGAGATTTGAAGATGGACAGGATCAGATGCGTAACCATCTTCCTACTGCCTTGGATGCAGCTGACCTGAGGTTCGGTGAATATTTTCTGTTTTATGTTGGGCAGAGGTAACATTTTTTCAGGATATCTTGTTTGTTTGGACTGTGTATATTTTACTATTATTTTGCTCTGTTTATTTGTCAGCACCATGTGTAATGTCTGGGTACTTCGTCTTGTTTTGCACCTTTTGCTTTTTTTGCATGAAACTTTACATTCCTTGCTGCTGTTCGCGCAAGAATCTTCCCCATGGGATCAATAAAGTTTTATCTAAAATGTTAACAGAATCCACCTTGCGTCACAATCGTGCTCAGATTTCCAAGGATGTAACAAGATTTCTCTGTGTTCTGCCTGGTCTGTGAAGAACGGGAGACGCCATGTGAACAAACACAGAGGGAGTCTCACACTCAACCTGCAGGTTTCTGCTGCAGCTGACTTTCTAAATATATACAGCAAGTAACTAGGAGGGACCTTAATTGCTCCAATGTGCTGCTAGGGCTCCGGGCACCAGCCCGTAAAACGGGGGGTGGGGGGTCCAGGGTGCCAAGGACGGAATGCACCCCCCTCTTCTCTTGTTACCAACCTCTGGCACACAGGCCAAACTCGTATGTCAGCACCATGACATCGTGAGCCCACAGCATAAAGAAGCATCTCTGTTTTCACAAGTCAATCTCTACGGTATTTATTTCCATTGATACACATCGGGCAGTGGCGGCGATGGACCAGGAGGCGTGAGATTATGCCGGGACTCCAAAGCAGATGTTTCCCTTTGTGTACAATGTGGTAAACATGACGAACGGCGCACAATGACGGTGGAAACACTTACAGGGGAAGCAGGCCAAGGGGGCGCTAATTATTTATGAGGTAAAACGGAGGGTTTTTTTAAGAGAGGCAAAGCTACAGAAACAGGAAAAAGTAGAAGCTATATGGGAAATATATAGTACTGTACATAATCACATCTACATGAAAACAAAAATACCAACATGAATGGAAATGTTGTGACGCTATAAAACATTCCGTTCATCACTCAGGGCTGAAAAACAAAATCCTGCAAAAAAACCACAAACCCTTTATGTGGGGATATTTACATTAGACCAGCAGGCCAGCACACAACGCAGCAACAGACGGTGTCAGGAAATACCAAGTTTTGGGGGGTGAGGGTGCCCTTACCTGCATAGTACACGCAAACACACCAACCATGAGCATGACCACGGAGAGGTAGTCTGTGAAGACATCCCACCACGGCTTCAGCACCCGGAACGCCGGCTGCTGTTCCATAAACTGGCGGAATTCCGTAACGGGAATCATGGCTCCTGTCGGGAGAATGAGAACAGCTCTGACAAAGGGGCTCCAGCACGCCTGGGCCTCGTCAGGAGGCGTGGCCAGTTTGGCTTCCTCCCCCCGCCCAGACTAAGGTCACACTATTGTTTTTAAAAGATAAAAAAAAAAAAAATGCCGTTTTATATTACAGGCAGCACATGTGAATTTAGTCTTATTTGAACTGCATTTACCTTAGAAATTACCCCTCTCTATTCTAACAGACTGCAGTGAGAGTCACAGTTACTGGAAAAAACAAAAAAGCAATAGCGAGTTAATTCAATAAGTCTGCCATTTCCATCCACTAACAGAGTCCGCTAAAGTGTGGCGCAGTTTGATGTGTGGGATTTAAAGGAGAAGGGCAGACCCCCACTGGGGGCAGTCTGCGGCTCAGCAGGCTCACTCTCCGTGCCTGTGATGGGCGGGTTGCCGGTTCGAGCCCCGGCCCCACCAGAAACGTCGCACGGCCATGGGTCCTGGAGCAAGACCCGTAACCCCCAGCTCCAGGGGTGCTGCACATTGGCTGACCCCTCACTGTGACCCCCCCAAGCCTGCTCTCTGTGTGTCCCATGGGGAGTCACGTGAGGTAAGCAAAAAGAGAATTTCCCCACGGTGTTTAATAAAGTATTATTATTCATATCCGGCGTGCTGGTGACTCAGCACCCAGAAATGCCACGTTTACTGCTTCCCACAGCAATCTGAGCAGCCCTTCTGCCTTCTTTGAGGTGTCAGTAAGAGTGGCGCTGAACTGTGACCTCACTCGTGCGATCAGAGAGCTTCAGTCCCTCCTTTCCGCGACAGTTTGGTCATGTGGACAGTCTTCCGCCTGCCTGATTACTCTGTTTACCTTTTTGGTCAAACGAACTGAAGCTGCATGAGACTCTGTGCATTCTTAGAAAAAAACACAACTTCTGAAAAACAAAAACGACTCATGCAAACTGGGCAAAAGTCCCAGGCTGTTAAGGAAAGATGCAGAAATTCTGCTTAAAGGGCCGGAAAACCGTGATATTGTGTCTGTCACTGTCAGCTTCCAGAACCTCCCATCAAGTCACCCTAAGTATTACAGCACCCATCCAACAAACCCATATATTTGTTGAACTCAACAACCATCCTTGCATTTTTGGCTGATCAATACCTCATCGATCAACTAATCCAATAATTTAATTAAGTTAATTAACTGAGCTGGTGGTGAAATGCAACAAACAGAGAGAGTAGCTGGGGAGTCCGTGAGGGGAAGTTTAGGAGCTGAAGCGGGGGGTGCATCAAGCCGTCCCACCGGCATCACTGGCTAGAGGAAGAAACTCTTTCGTTTTTTTACTGTGTTACTGTTCATTGGCATATATTCTAATGTTAAATAGTGTTTTTCTTCTGCGTAAACATGCACATACTGCCCAAATAAATAGCTTTAAACATAAGCATTTCTGTTTTAAAGAACTGCATTAATGTAAATATATAACTAGACACGCTGAAATATGGATCAGGCAATCTGTATTTCACTTATTATTTATAACTTCATTAAAATGTATTTATTTTTATGTAGACACTGGCTTCTTAACATACCCTACATTTGCTTTCTGGTCCATTTCTACATAATCAGACCCCTATTTATCCTGGAGTAACATTTTCACGGTAACGCTGCAAAAGGGGACTCACTGTCTCACGGATGTTACCTCACGGCAGCAGATGCTGGCAGCAGCCTTTTGTTCTGGGTCTGATAGAATATAAGATAAAGATAAAATTGACAGCCATTAAAAGTGATTGACAAACATGCAAAACAGAATAGAAGATCAAACTTCTTCAGACAGTGACACGAAAGACAAGGCAGAGCTAATTTTATCTCGACATGTCCGTTCATGTGCGTGCTCTGGATAACCACACCCATTTAAGATAAACACGCCTGTTTGACTGTTTATACTTCACTAACTCCGCTGAGTTATCGCAGATGAGATATTTTCCCTTAGACTTCATTCACAAGAGCTTTCAGAGATGCTTTATAATTCTGGTGACACTTTTCTCGTCCTGCATACTGAGTGTCTGAAAAGCACATCTTCTCCAGCAGATGGTAATGTCACCATCTGGACCCTCTTCCCATAAAAAGCACTGGTGGACAGCAGTGAACATTCCTGAGATCCGCGACCACCCAGTCTCGGAACAATAGTTATCAGTGGAGTGAATCGTGTAAAAGTCGTGTGAAATGTAAAATTCACAAGAGCTAAAAAAAAAAAAAAAAACATGAACATGATGCAGAGACAAAGAAAAGATCAGGGAGTCACTGAGCTGCTCAGCGCTCTGTAGGGTGGGGGGAGACCTTTGCCTTTAAATAGTGAATCAAAACAAAAACTTAATCAGCATTGTGATCATTATCACAAATACTAGTGTTAAACTTACTGAGATCGCTTGCTTTTTCTTCTAATAGGATCTGAGTTCTTGTCAATGGGCAACATATGTTCAAACAGTATTTTTTGTAATAAATACTTAAGTAAAATGTTATTACTTTCTTAAATATATAGTAAGTACAACTGTGTATTATGACACAAAATCAACCCTCTCGATCCTTATTTGCTCCTAATGGCTCTTCACTAACCACCCATGTCTTACATCTGCTCTTTCCTGCAGGGTATAACCAAAATAAGGGTCAATTCATAGCTTACTCATTCCTAAGGAACAGAGTCAGCTCTCTGTGGGCGTTATTTGCACTTTTTCAGGCCGGCGAAGGGAGCCCGCATGCAGAGAGTATGTGTTAATTTAGCTGCTCGTCTGCTCCTCGACTCACAAACTTTTCGGGGGCTCAGGCTGGACTTTTACTAGGCAGTAATCCTTCAGTGTCGTCCGCTCCAGCTCGACTTCTAAAGCCGCGCCGCTATTGTCATCCATCAATGGAGATCGCCCCTTCCCACGGCTCAGAATAAGGTCATCTCATTTAAGTCGAGTCATGCTGGACAATACCGCGAAACAATTCAACAAACAGAAGCCATAAGAAATTAAACGTGGTAAAACTAGAAACAAACCTGTCTGGAGACAGTTTACATCACTCCGGCGCACAGCTTCATCCAACGCAGATGAGCAGATCGCTACTAAATGTTTATTTAACGTGAATACGCATGGCCATCTGTTGCTTGGGACTTTATTCCCGATTGTTCGCGTTAAATGTCCAGTTACATTGAATAACGCACCTCCCTTCTACACACATTCCCCCGAAGTAGGTTTTAAAAAGGCAGAAAGCAGCTCCTACCGTCCCCCTGCGCGGTAGCGTCCTCGGCCGGGCTGTGCTGGTGCTGCGAGCCGCCGTGACCGCATGTCCTTCCCCGCGTTGCAGTGCGGCCACTGCGCTTCCCCGTTATCCCGGCGGCGGGGCGGGGGCTCCAGTCTGCAAAAACTCCCCAACGCCGCCCCGAAAACAACGGGGGGCGCCTCTCCTTTTGCTCAAATAAGTTGTTATTCGAGACGACACGTCCATGTGAATATCCGCCCCCACCTCCCGTCCTTTCCGTTTGAGTGTAACGGGCAGCGGATGCCTATAATTTAGACCATAAAGCACTATAAATACTGAGGTGTGTAGGCTTCGCTGCGAGAATGCAGGGCGAAATGCGGCGGACTACTGAGCACGCATACACACACACACACACACACACATACATACATACATGCATGTGATCTACAATGCATTTTTCTCACGAAACCTCACAGCTAATGCTGCGCAGAAACGTCTATCGATGCTTAAATATATAGATTAGGTATAAATGACGTTTGAAATGGGTTGGTCAAGTCTGTTAGAAAGAAACGTGTAGAATACAAACGCGTTAAGAATGAGGGTGGCTTTGCGTGCAGAATGAATAAAGTTCGCTGAGAGCCATTACAGTATTACCGTTTGATTTCCGTGACTAAAGCATAAAAATACGTAACGATAAGTATGAAGAAAAAAGGTACGGATCGCCAGTGATAGCTCTATGTGTAAATGATGTTTTGTGGCTAATCGATAGATGTTTCAGTGGAAATATTATTAACAGCTTTGGCCGCTGCCCAGGATGAGAATGAATTGATGCTTTATTTGTACAGGTGTATTGAAATGCTTCTTTTCACGTATCCTGCCTTACACTCCTTTGAGACATACAAACATATACAGTTGAGATTGAAACTTGGGGTACAAGTACAGCCTCAGACATTTACCCAGCACCCCTGCAGCATTTTGGAGGGTCAAGGGCCCAATGGAGATAACGGTTCTGCCAAGGGAGGGGCCACATCCTTCTGGTTACACACACAGAGGCCTGACCGGCTGAGCCGGCAGGATGGACAGATTACTAACAGCAACAATTAACCAGTTAATTTAAAAACCAGTAATGTTGCTTCCTGAGTAGAGGAAAACAGGACAGGACTCCTCCTTATCAGTATGGTCACTTTGGGCGAAGGCTGAAAAAATGAGAGGCTCAACGGAAGTTCCCAAAAACACAGTTATTATCCACTTTGATTAGGGACAGGACATCACACAGATATTTACTCAAATGAAACAGTCCAGAGGTACAAGCAACATGGACTTCAACCCCTCAGCTGTGAGAGACGTCTTGCAGCTCAGATTTTGGAAATCTGTTTCTTCTGGTGTTACATAGTAAAGGAGTTTCTGTAACTAATATTGTTTCATCATAATATGAACATTGTTTCATTCCAGAACAGAAAATGTGAGATCTGATGAAAAATAATGCGAAGCGATTTTAGAAACATGCACAAGCGATGAACCGTTCCAGAATGACACAGCTGCGTGCATAGCCAAGGCGACTGTTTTCCTGGCGATTTCGTGGGTATTAAGGATTCCAGAGAGACCACATACTGCTCATTGTGAAGTTAATGAAATGCTGGGCTGTTATCAACGTGCCACTTAAACGACACAGTGCAGAGAGTTCAGGAGGGACGCCAGCAGATTAAATGCAGGTCTGAGCAAACGTGCTGACGCTAGCGAAATTGTCTATTTTTTGTTTTACTTTGGGACTTAGTTCTGACCAAAGCTTATTAGTCTTGTTGCCAGTGTTGCAGTGGAGATACATTTCGCAGTCCAGATTTTGCCAGAAGATTAATGATAGGAGTGATTGCGATACTGTGCATAAAAACGAAGTGCATTTATCAGCACAGGTAAATCACAGGTTAGTAATTTTCATTTAACTCCAAGCTGCCGTAGCCTCGAATGACTTCACAGGAAGATGGCTGCCAGTTGTATAATTTTCACCTGGCCCGCGAAGATATATGTGGGAATAAAACAGACACCACCGCCGATCCGAGTGCCGTTTGCCAAGGCCTCTGTCGGAGTTGCGTCACTCTGGAATCGGAGAAGGTAAACGTGAGGCTGTGTTTATAAAACGCTCCAGGACACAGATGCGTGGGTGTGGAGATCGGTAATCAGAGTGTGTGCTAATTGCAGTTTGGGAGAAAAGACGTTTTGTTTTTGCCTGTACTCTGACTGCTCCCTGAGGTGAATCACCAAAGAGCGCATTCAATGCCATCCTGCTTTCTCCAATGTCCTCTCACAGGCAAGGCAGGGGTGACAAGTTCTGCCTTATTTTATATTTACACCTTATCGTCAAACCTGTTTCTCCTGTCTTCTGAATATTTTTCACCTCTCCCTCTCTGTGTCACGCGTGTCATTTGGACGAAATGTGAACAACCAATCAGATGTGTAGTTAAAAAAAAAAAGAATAACCCTAACCTCTCTCTGGAACTCTACCGGATGAACATCTCTAGAGAATTATATCTGTCATCACTTTCAAGTTTTATTGTCACATGTTGGGAGGGGCACAGTGAAATTTGTGTTCTGCAATGGCAGGGAAGAAGACAAGGAGCGTGGAAGCAAACGGCGGTGCGATACAGGACAAGACAGTGCAGTATGAGAATATGTAAACACGGGGGTGCCGTAAATACGTAATAATCAGACAGTGCTATATGGTGATGAGCATGCGGAAAGTGACAACAGTACAGTTAATACAGTTCAGGTGGTATATTAACAGTGTACAGTACGGTGGGTGTGTGACGGAGGGAGTGATGCAGGTGTTTAGCAACCTGATGGCCTGGGGACAGAATCTGTCCCCGTAATGGGTGATTATTGCAGTGATGCACTGGTAGCAGGAGCGTGACGAGGGCGTCAGCTGGTTGACTGGCATCCCGGACGATGGACCTCAGCTGACTTCTGTTAGCGGAGGAGCTCGATCAATAACACCGAAGGTGATCCGTGCCAGTGTTTTCCGAGGCAATCCGGAACGGTTAAATTACCTCGCGGTTAAATCACCGCCATTGCCCAGACTGTCGGCCTGCATTGTGATAGACCTTCTACGGTTTCTCAGTGATTCAGCGCGGATCCCCACCCCAGATTTATTGCCATGTGATTCCAAGTCCAGACAACGTAAGGTAACCGAAGAACCTAGATGTGAGCATGGCTTCAAAACACGCAACATGACGAGATTGTGACTAATTAATTCCTCGGATGTGCATGATGTCATTCCAAGCGTGCTTATTTAATGTAATTAAATGATGGTTTTAAGTTGTTAATGGCAGGATTGACTAACATCTGTAAGCAAGAGTCGTTTAGTCCATCTTTGATACCTTTTTAATACCTATAGATCACTGTATTTTGATTGGGAGAGAGTCCATACCAGACTGTAGACCAACAGAAAGTGGCTGCCTCGATGGATGAACTTCCTGAGGCAAAGTCTTACTGAGCAGCTGGGAAACGGAGAGATATTGGCCCTTAAGGACCCGAAGATGGGAGTGAACAGCTAAATAACACATTAACAAATAGACACAAAAAACAGGCTCGTTTTAGACGGGGCATGTTCAATATTTATCGAATATAAGGGCGTATTAGTCAAACTTTTCCAAAGGGTATATGGAAATGCACTTAATTATTCCGAAAATGAAAAGATTGAAAGAAAGTGTCCCTCTGGCATTTCATTGTAGTTTGTAATCAGCCGGTCTCGGCGGAGCGCGATTTTCCTAGCGCTCAGACCCGGCGCGGAAGCCCACTGGAGCTGGGTGCGACGGGTAGCGAGTGAAATTAGAAATTCACTTTAATTTCACTAATTACACCCAAAAGGCACAGGCTGCTAAGATGCTGTGAGAAAACCCATCAACCAGGATTCATTTTTAATGGGAGGTTGGGGTAATAAATAAATTAGGAGCATGATAAATCTAAAAAAAAAAAACGAATCTAACTTGGTTACAGTTGGAACTGGGGAAATACAATGATTATCAACAGGAATTAGGTGGGAAAACGCCAAATTGCTTCTTCAAGGTATTTTATTTCAGGCGGCTTTTGGCTGTTTTTATAACAAACAGGGTAAAGAAAATAAGTTTTTCAGTATTAAATCGAGGAAATACGACCCAAAAATCAAAGACTACGTTTTTAAGAGCATTTAATTGGAGATTACCATATTTGCTCTTTTTTGGAAAGTTCCTCCTCCTGACTGTGAAACCCCTGTAATCGGAAGCGCTGCCGATGGGTACCTCGCCATTCGCCAGGATCCCTCTCACTGACCTCCCCAGCTGGGTGACCTGACCTCCTCCCTGTCACAGTTTGAGCTCGGAAACCCCTACTTGACTCCACTTGCATAGTTAGCATCACGACGACTTACAGCAAATTGGGCCCTGGCTCACGATGATGGCCGAACCATGCACGCGACTCATGAAGATTGCTTATTTGGTGGATCGTTTGTAATTAAGTGCATGGCTGTGAATTATTAATTAACGCCGAGCACCGTCTGATTTGCACCTAAGGCGCTGAAAAAGATTGTGCCCCATTTTAAATCCAGTCCCAGGAATTTCAGCTTGCAGCAGTAATGCCGGCATGGGATCTCCTGTAGGCTCATTAAATATACATCATCAATGTGCTGTGACAGAAATCCCAACGTTGACTTCCGTTCGATTCATTATAACCCACCCCCCCCCCCCCTTCCCGCTCCAGTGCAGCATTTTCGGCTCCAATTACGCAGAAAGGGAACGTCAATAGAGGGAATACGTGTAACAGTATATGACTAGAACATAAATCGAGATTCTAGCAACTATCAACCGAGGTCTTAATCTTCATTTTAAACAAGGTTATTTCTGTTTTCAGCAGGTATTTGTTGTTTTTTGCCTTAATATTTTCGCTGAAAAATATTTTTAATGGGACTTTTGTGACTTTTTTCATTTGTGAATGCCTTAAAATATGCATTAAATAACTTCGCATTTTAAAAAATAGTTGTGGAAAATAGTTAATATACCTAAAAACACAAAGAAGAGTACATGGGGAATGTATTATTACTGGGGCGATGCATTATTAATCACGGCTCAAATTAAAAATTCATTTTTTTATTTGTTTTAATTAATACAGTTCAGCTTCAATAAAAAACCCTTTCTAGTCGTGTTAATTAATTTCATTAGAAATGAATACAGATCGATCTAGTTAATTACATGCTCAAGGTCTTTGCTTTTATGATTCCATTCTCACTAGAAATCAAACGCTGCTTTCAAAAACACAAGGCCTAAGTACATTTTTCCCTTTCATGAAATATGAATCCAGCATGAGAATGAACTGAACCCCCCCACACCCCAGGGATCTCACTAGCATTTGTAACGCTATCACGATAATACCCTGCTAGCACAAGACAATCTATCCGTGCAAGTGAGTGAACAGTCAGGGTCCACGTTTTGTCAACCGCTGTGGATCTACCGCCCCCTGCTGCTGCCTTTAAATATAGCCAGAGCTAAATTTAAATAGAACGTTGAAATTCCTTGACATTTGCAATTTAATTTAGTAAAATTCAGATATCGGGAAAGCGTTAGCTTTTATGTTAAATCTATGCATAATTAGCATATTTTACACCATATGAAAACATTTTACTGAAGAATGTTTTGTGTGAAATGCTTAACATATTCACACTTCAGAACTTTTTAACCGTTCATGTGCTCTGGGAAGGTCGTATAGTCCAGATGGCTGGAATTCCTTAGATCCTAATTATGAAAGCTCCAGAGATACTGGGGCTTAATTGGACCAGGGAATTTTGGCTATCTGTAGCATCAGGGCTACTTAGGGACATTTTTGGCTCTCTCTACTGGAACGACGGCATCCTGCGGCCAATTGGAATGGCAGATAGCCGGTTGCTCAGATCATTTTGTAGTAAATGAGAAGAGGTCTTTCAACTCTGCTCTTCACGTGTATGTGGCGTGGATTGAGAGATTTAAAAAGTAGCGTTTGATAAGCACATCACATCAATTAAAAACCACACACCTGTCAAAATGAAATCTGAGATCACTGATTTGTGGCGATATCCATTGCAAATCACTGATCAGACCCAGAGAAACTGTAATTCCTAGAGTAAGCATAGAGCCTCTTTGAGACCTTAGGAGGTGGGCTGTCATGCACATCAACCACTGATTAGTCTAACCCAGGGGTCTCCAACTCCGGTCCTGGAGAGCTACTGTCCAGTAGGTTTTCTATCCTACCCGGCTAATGATGAGCCACACCTGTTTTCGGGTAAATACCAGGAGCAGATGTGGCTCATCAGAAGCCAGGGAGGATAGAAAAGCTACTGGATAGTAGCTCTCCAGGACCCCTGGTCTAACCCAAGTGTTACTACACTTGTTCACATTGTTAAATCAAGCAGACCACAGTCTACAGTATTTTTCCCATCTCAGTTACAGTTACACATTTATGACATTCATGCTCCATCTACACACGACGCCAAATTATTACTGAAGCATCACTTTTTGGTTTAACGTTACAGCAGTATGTTTACTATTTGAATCTCTTTTTATGGCCATAACTTAAAATGCTTTTAATTGTCATTTGCACAGGTAACATACACACACACACACACACACACAGACAAACAGAGAGAGTGAGTTGAGAGCTAAGCTTGGCATTAAGGGCCTTGCTCAAAGGCCTCATGGATATGTGAGTATTGTACCAAAGCCGGGACTCAAACTGGCAACTTACTGATGACAGGCACAGAGGCCTAACCCACTGGGGCCACACCGCCCCCCGTATTGCATGTTTATGTCTGTAATTACCTACCAAGGCTAAGTTCCATGACGCTGCCTGACTGCATGCTTTTGGAGAGGCCTTATGTAATGGCGATGACATTCCCTGTGGTTTCAAGAGATTTTCCACAAACATCATAAGGGATCAGGATCAAGGTCCTTTTGTGTCCAGCATGCCCAGGCGAGGCGGCGATTTTGCAGTAGAAGGATGACGCTCTGTGTTACTGATGCTCACCCGCGTTTCAGTTCGAAAAGCAGCTGGTCAGAGTCTATGTGGCGTCTGAGAGAAGGTTCACTGCTTAATTTCACTGTTAAAGTCACTGTTAACCTGACTGGCTTGTTATTGGAGCGAGCTGCATTGCAGGGACAGGGGGAGATATTACCAGGGCGGACTCACAAGGACAATGCCCCCTCTGTCCATGTGAAACAAGGATACTTTTCAGGGAACATAGCGGCTGCATGGAAGCCTTTCTGCGGGTCAGGGTAGCGTATCGGTGTTAGCGGTCCCACTGGGAAGGATTGATCATTGTCAAATGCAGCTATGACGGGGCCGCCATCTGTAAGCTAAATATCCAGAAATCTCATCGCGAAGGATGATTTTAAAAACTCTATTAATAAAAATAATGGAATGTTAACAGGGTCTGCCACCCTTATCCCAGAATGGAAGCACGATGAATGAGTCGGTATTTTTATATCATTTTACACCTGAATGTTCTCAGGGGGACCAGCGAGAGGTGAAACAGAACTGCCTGATGTTTATTACCTCTCAGGGTAGGTGCTGATCGCTGAGCAGCGGCAAGGACAGCGAGCCACAAGCGTACGGAGCCACCAGGTACCAGCGCTGCCGCTGAGGGCGCCCTCTCCTGCACCGCCAACATCGCTGACAGGAGTGGGAGGAACTTCTAAGAAACTGGCGCACCGTGACAAGACCGGCGCCACCTAGGGGACGGGCTGTGTCCTCCTAATGTCTGGATTTCCAAGTCATGTCCTGGTGATCCAGGTGTTCTGACATTCATGCCAAAAAAATAAATACAATGATTTCGTTTTTTTTTTTTTTTTTAAAATACTATAAGGCAAAGAATAAGTAATTCTTAAAATAAAACTAAAAATAATCAATTTGGTATTTTGTGGTCACAGTTTGTGCTTGATTGATTGCACAATATTTTTTTGTTTGCACAAACTAAAGTCCAGCTTTCTAAGATGTAATCGCAAGTCCTGCTCCCTGGTGTGAGTGTAGCCTTCGCCAGTGTCCTTCTTACACAAGGCTGCCTCAGAGTTCATATCCTTGAATATTACCCTCACATTCTTATTGGCTTTTCCCCTTACATTATCTGCACTACCGATGGAAAGTTCAGCAGGCTTACTGTGGGATTTTTAAAGTAGCATTCGCAGCAGGTATGTGAAAATAAACATTACACTTAGTTGTTATCATTGCGTTCACCTTAATTGCCAGTTTAGGTTGTCGACCTCAGCTTTAGAGGCCCGCTGTCTGAAAGAGGGCCTGAGGCGGTTAGTTGGCTTCAAAAAAAGCCTCTTTATAATTTTGCCTAGTTAATATTAAGACTATTTCAGGAAATACCCCTTACAGAGACCAGCCCAGATGTGTATCTACGGTTGCTTATTTGACAACCGTTTGTAAGTAAGATGCTGTAATTAATAATTAATTTAAATTGCTTTTCTCTAGCTTGCGGATTAGCGAAGTGTTTCCTTTATGTTCTTTGTATAACGATTTTTTTCCCACACCGAAGAATGAATCAGAAAATATAACATCCAAAAGGAATATATGCTATACTAGTTTTCTCACTATACTAGTTACACTGTTTTTTTTAATCATCGCTGTTAAAACCTCCATGCTAATGGTCTCTTCTCTGGTTTTTGACATTTACGTATATTTGTTTAGCGGATGTTTTTGTCAAAATCGACGTATTAGTGAGGATCAAAGAGCAGGATCTACCAGGTTAAATTCCTTGCTCAAGTGACGAACGGTGAAGTCATTCTGAAATCATCTTAGATGTTGTTACAAGATGTAACTTCTTTAAAAAAAATGTTAAACCAGCGCCTTAAGGAATGATGCTGAAAATAACGTAATATCTACCGAATTTTCCTTTGTGACTTTCCGTACGGATTGTGCCTTTCGATGCCCCGTAGACGATGGAGCACGTGACGCTCACAAAGCTATATATACATGTAGACGTCGCTGCTGTTAACAGCTACTGCTAGCAACTTCGCGAGCAGGCAATATGGCGTCGACGAGCCGGTAGGTGTCCCCCCCCCCCCGTTCGCGAATATCCGTCTTTTATAATGCGTCATTTCTCTAATACTCCCCCATCTGTTTAGTCGGGTGCTTATTGTTATGTAGCCTCTTCGTTAGCTCTCTGTCAGGTGGAACAGCCCCCTGCATCCAGGATGTCGGGCTTCGGCGATAAACAGGCGGACACTTTGTGTCCCGCTCGCTGGATCACAGGTGTCATCGAGCCGCGGCCCGTTTGCGGCTCTCCGGCGCGATGCCGTGTGGCTCCGGCCGGCCGGCGCTCCGTGGGCCCCCTCCACTTGCTTTGTTTGACATTTTAAGCGGCACTGTCATCCCGGACGTACTGCGGCGTATTCATCGGCGGACAAATAGAGCTTTTCGGGGCCGGCTGGGACGGTGCGGGCTCCGGGGCGGCTGGCACACGGGCAGCCCACAGCGGAGCCATTGTTTGCTGGTCTGTCCCCTGTTTCCCATCTCGGCTTCCGTGGGTCTCGCCGATACTGGGCCGGTTCCGTTTCTGCTTTTCCTTGTTGGTTTTTAGGCTCTTATTGCAAACGGCACAGGCTGACCTGTGCGCCCTAGTGCCACTCCGCTGTGTCAACCTGATTGTTTGCGGTAAAACTCAACAACTGTTTAAATGTCTGCGATAATGTGTAAAAACGGAGAAGCCAATGACGCTCAGCAGCTGAAAAAGACAAATGGCCGGGCTAAATATAGCAGGAGGCTGCTGGTGAGCTGCGCTTTTTGTGCTTTGTGATTCACAGGTTTAAGGTGTGGCGTATCTGCCTGTCATTCCCTACAAGACCTGTAGCGTCGGTAACGTTGTTAAAGGCCGTTGAATCATTTCACGCCTAGATTTACCTTTGGCATGACGATACTTAGAAAAATGTAAAATTATCCTTAATCATTAAATTTAAAAGCCTTTAGTCTATTAACAGCGGCTTGACTATTTAAAGTTGCACAGCAGAGAGATAAATCCCTCGCCGAACAGAAAACGTGACTCTAAGGGAGTTCAGCGCAAACCCCCTCTATTTACTCGCCCTTTAGCACATGCGTCATGACTGCTTTCTCCAGTTGATGCTAATACCCCTTCTCCTTTCACAGTGGAGACCCCCTTCCTAAGGTGCAGTGCCCCAACCACCCCGATGCCCTGCTGGTGGAGGACTACCGAGCGGGGGACATGATCTGCCCCGAGTGTGGCCTCGTTGTGGGTATGTAGCAGACGCGCTCCCCCAGGGTCAGCCCTACATACGGGCTGCTGGCTGTCCGACTTGTCTGTTAGTCAGACTAACCTGCTGAGAGAGATTAATTGGAAAGGCTTTGAACGATGCCGTACTGCTGCTGTGGTATCTGGCTCCATGTTCCACTCATCCCATTAAAACACACCGATTTCACCACGTCGCTCTGGCTGATTTTTAACAATGTCACGCGTTTTGTTTTTCCTGCTGCTTTCCTGGGTACAAACATGACATGATATGCTACTGATAAATGCCCCCAAAAGGTCACCGATCATGGGGGGGTCCATGTATCAGACCGTGAGTCGGGGAACTGCCTTCTGCCTTAGTGCAGGACAGCGTTAACCCGCTGTCGGATTTGGCTGGGGGGGGAGGTGTCTTTGTAGTCAGGGGGTTTGTAAACGTGTGTGATCTGCCGGGGGGGGCAAGACGGCATGACAAAAAAGGCCTGATTTGTGACTGCTGCCATCATCTGGCTGGTTCTGGCACGAATGTAGGACGCAAGAACAAAGAGGAGGCTGGGGGTGCCTGTCAGCGCAGGATGGCGGCTCCTCGCCGCCTTTCATTAAAGGAGGATTCTTTATTTGCGTTGTGGCTCCGCGGTGGAATCACGGCGCCCTATTCAGCGGCAGCGCAGGCTGCGCTTCAGACGAGTCGCTGACTTGCATTTTTAGTTCTCTTTTATTCCGATGGTAGTTCACCATTTCAAAGAAATCGTCCAGTGAGGAGTCCTTAAACTTCTCATCCCGTTTTTTTGAGTTAGGCCAACATTGTTAGTTACTGAAATAATTCGGTGTCCTTTAAGATTTCAGTGAAGCTCAGAATGAACGTTAATTCCTTAATGATGGAAATATTACACCTCTGTTTTTTTGTTAAAGTAGCAAAGTTGTTTTCGTAAGATTCAAATGTGTTCTTGAGTCAGGTACCAGTCTCTGCCCGCTGGTGGCGATAGAGAGACATGTTTTTAATTTTTTTTTTTTTCTGTTTCTCTTCCGTCTGCACCTGTTTCCTGTATCTTTCCCTGGCGTTAAAGGAGAACCTGGGTTCCGGGGAAGTGATCTGTGTTCCCACGGAGTCCCGTGATCCTGGGGCTGTTGTCATGCTCTGTCAGGGTGATTATTTATTTTAGCTTGCCTTGTTACATTAAACATTGTAAAATGATCTCATGAACATTAAATAATATGTATTCATAGTAACACTGCCTTCAGCTAGCTCAGAGGGGGCAATCTTATCTGCAAAGGGCCGGTGTGTGTGCAGGTTTTTGGGGTAACCTTTAGGTCAGCTGTCCAGGTGTGAGGACCAGCTGTCCAGGTTCTCTGTCTGAGTGGTGACTTTTGAACTGTGATGGAGATGCAAGTCATGTGACGTTAGGTGTAGATACGTTGTGCGTTCAGAGCATCTCTGCTTTCCACCAGCTAAATATTGACTGTCTGAATGTGGATAGCTAATGTTCTTTATCATTAGCACAGAGTTTCAGCACCAGGCATGTTTGGACCTGAATTATTGTTCTGAGATGGTCGACCGTGGTGTTTTTTAAGACTTATTTTGGATGTCAGCTAAATACTGTCAGCGGTATTCATGTTACTAGCAGCATCCTTTTATTTGCGTCAATGGGACATCAGTTTTTTCCCAGGTGGTGTTAAGGAAAGGAAAATTATGGTCCTATAGGCCGTGCTTCTGTACATCTGATGCATGATGGGTAGTCATCCTACCAGCAGGGGGCAACAGTAAAGAACAAGCCAGGTCTGCAGAGGTCTTTCCGTGGGGAGTGTCTTGGCTTGTGTGTGGGCTGCTGATCTGCACATGACACAGCAGTGATCTGTACATAAGAACATAAGAAATATACAAACGAGAGGAGGCCATTCGGCCCATCAAGCTCGCTTGGGGAGAACTTTAATAG
>JAODKE010000033.1:211755-223158 GCA_026779605.1 Mormyrus hasselquistii | reverse complement strand
GCCTCTGACCAATCAGAATCAGTAATTATTAAACTAACTACCTGGGAGAACTGAAAACAAGGCCTGGATTTGGAACCAAGGTCCAGATATGAAGAGCCCTGCTATAGGGTGTTTCTTTGTTATTGACCTAATGGGCTCAAATGAGGGAAACGGTGAAAACAATGCAGGAGAGGAAACGGCAACTTCTGCAGCAGAAAGAACCCTGCCGAGGTCAAAGGTCAGCTGGCTGCTCAACAGCCTTCAGTGCTAATAATGTATGCGGCAAAAACAGGTGTGTGTTGGGGGGGTGGCTTCTGTTTAGCCTACTGCTAGCACAATTGCTGGTGAGTTGGTCTGTGCAGTACATTCCAGTTAGTGATGTCATCATTAATCAGTCACAGACCGATATAGTGGTGGGGGTGGCTGCTTTCAGTCTGGTGTATAGACGGGCTATAGCTCATGCCATTGACTAAACCTGGTTTAGGAGGTGGTGTGTGCAATAAGGCGGGCTGGCCGAGTGACTCTGTGAAATTAAAGTGGATAATGATTGTTTAAAGGAGAGGGAAAGTGATTACAAGCAGTGCCCAATGACGAAATGTGTTCTATGCATTTGAACCAAATGTCACATGGTGACGTAGCAGGGGGCGGCTAATTCAGCGCCCGGGGAGCAGTGCTTGGGGGCGCTACCTTGCTCAGGGTACCTCAGCGGTACTTTGCTGGTCGGGGATTCGAATCTTTTGATTATAAGTGCGCGTCCCATCAGGCCACCACTTCAGTCTGTGCCATGTGCTCAGTACGATCCCCTTTCCTTGTGCAGAAATTTTTTGGGTTGACTGGTCTAGTCTGTCATTCCCTAGATGGCCACATGGTGGCCCATCGTGCTGGGGAAGTAACTCCAGACCTCGCTACTTTGACATTAAATGACTTGTTTGCCTAAAGATGGAAAGTGGAAAACCATTTCAATATTGTTTTCAACGTGTTTGCAAATATACAAAATGTGTCCTGAGGAAGGCAGACAGCGAATCCTGTTGTTAAAGTAGTTGTAGAGCTTGTTTTCAAGTAGTAAACACATCCGTAACAAGACGTGCAAAGAGGTCTTTCTGTTAAGGAAGTGGACTGATTTTATTATTTGTAAATTAGATACTTGGCTCCGTTTTTTTCTTCAACATAGCCTCTTAATTTACATACGTTACCCATAATCCTTAAGCTGTTGACTGTGGTACCTGTAAATTACCTGTACACTGAAGGCCTCTTAGCTGATTACCGCTTGTGTTATGATCTCCAGCACAAGTGCAATTCTGGTATGACCAGTAGGGGTCAGGAATCCGCCCAGGGTGTATTTTATTACAGCTCCCCCCTCCCCTCCCTCCAAGGAAATGACTCATAGTTTAAATTTGGAATCTCGGTCTTGACGACGTGAGGAATTGCATCACCCGCACCCCCATGATGTGATCACTCGCATTCCATTCAGCACCCAGTAATTACCATCTCAGATCCAGTGCCTGGACCTGCCGTCCCAGGCGGGACCCTCGAAAGCAGCAGAGTGTGGAGTGTTGTCTGCCAGTACGTCTGCTAGTCCGTGTGAGCAAAAGCCCCTCCCCCCCGTTTCAGCTTGAGTGAGACCCCCTAACCCTCAGGTGCTGCTGGGACTGTTTCACACTGCTTTCGCATAAATGAGATGTAATTGTGATGGTCCCGGTTCCCCGCAGGGGACCGCGTCATCGACGTTGGGTCAGAGTGGAGGACCTTCAGCAACGAGAAGGCCACCAAAGACCCCTCCCGTGTGGGCGACGCTCAAAATACACTGCTCAATGGCGGGGACCTCACCACCATGATCAGCAAGGTATCGGAACCAGGGTCCAAAACACCATGCCATAACCCCTTATGTTGGCGGTGTGGACCTGCCTTCTGTAATCACCAGCTAATGTCACCGATTCACGTCATATTGAGTCGTGATCCGTGTTTATCGCTGTGCAGGGAACGGGCGCGGCCAGCTTCGACGAGTTCGGCAATTCCAAGTACCAGAACCGCCGGACCATGAGCAGCTCGGATCGGGCCATGTTGAACGCCTTCAAGGAGATCAGCACCATGGCCGACAGGATCAACCTCCCCCGCAACATCATCGTAAGTGTCTGCCTGTGGCCCGGCAGACCGGTACCTTCCTTCGCACGACGTTTCTGATGGAAATGCTCCTTTTCTGTAATTCCCTCCAGGACCGAACAAATAACCTGTTTAAGCAAGTTTATGAGCAGAAGAGCCTGAAAGGCAGGAGCAACGACGCCATCGCCTCGGCCTGCCTCTACATCGCCTGCCGACAGGAGGGGGTCCCGCGAACCTTCAAAGGTACGTTCCAGCCTCTCCTGACTGCTGAAGATGTCCTTCCCTCTCCACCTTTAGCAGGTGTTTGACACAAGCATTCCCTTTTCTGACGGCTCGTTCTCCCACAGAGATCTGCGCCGTGTCTCGGATTTCCAAGAAGGAGATCGGCCGGTGCTTCAAGCTCATCCTGAAGGCGCTGGAGACGAGCGTGGACCTCATCACGACCGGCGACTTCATGTCGCGCTTCTGCTCCAACCTGGGGCTGCCCAAGCAGGTGCAGATGGCGGCCACCTACATCGCCCGCAAGGCTGTGGAGCTGGACCTGGTGCCCGGCCGTAGCCCCATCTCCGTGGCGGCCGCCGCCATCTACATGGCCTCCCAGGCTTCTGCTGAAAAGAAGACCCAGAAAGGCAAGGGCCCCCCACCCACATGACAGTGCTTCTGGTTACATTTGGTTCCATATGGGGAAGTGTGTGTATATATATGGTTATATGGGGTGGTTATATGGGACCGATTTGTAGGTTGACTAAATCGGGGTGGTGAAGACCCATGGACCTTATTCTTGAACCACCCCCCACCCCCCCACTGCTAGATATCTGCCACAGATCTTTTACAGATGGATCAAATCATTGGTGTTTTTTTTTTTTTTTTTTGTTTTTGTTAATGACAAAAAATAAAATTTTTCTCTCCCTCCTCAGAAATCGGAGACATCGCTGGAGTGGCCGACGTCACCATCCGACAGTCCTACAGGCTCATATATCCCCGAGCCGCCGACCTCTTTCCCCCTGACTTCAAGTTCGACACCCCCGTCGACAAGTTGCCCGCGCTGTGATACGTTTTTCCTTTTTTTTTTTTTTTTTTGTATTTTTAGGAGTTTTTTATGAAATTCAATTTCTAAGAAACTTAACTTTGTTTTGCTGGTGAAATTTGAATCTTTGTAAAGACCTTTCCGGGTATACAAGTGTACAGAACGCATTCCGAAGCTTTAACAAACTCGTCTCCTAAATCTCGTCGGTGTACATACTGTATATATGTCCGATTCGCAACTATAATTGGTGATTGCAGTTAGGCTGGTTTCATACTGTATTTACACTTTCTTTTTGTAGGAAATGAGCGAGTTATATTTTGTTAGTTGTATGCAATATACTTAGTAAATTAAAAAAATAAACAGGCTTTCCAAAAAGCACCGTTTCCCCGCCGGGTGAGTCATGTGTGGCGTGGGGGGGGGGGGTGCATCCCAAAGGGGGACAGCATAACTCTCTTCTGGTGGCTTGTGCTACATTCCCAGTGACCTTTCCGATAGCCGGTAAATTCCGTAAAATGTCCCATTGTTACGAAATACGCAGGGAATGTTGGGGGCGAGGTGTGGTTCACCGGGTTAGGACTCTGGGCCTGTGATTGCCGTTCAAGGGCCCGACCACGGCCCTTAGTTTCCGCACTGTGGCCCCCCCAAGCCTGCTGGTCCCCTTGACAATGCAAAATGTATCACTGTTCCATTCTGGAACGTCAGGTATTCCAGTGCTGGGGGGGTCCCATCTGTGTCCCTCCCACTCCTTGGTTGCCGCTGTATAAATTAGTCCAACTTATGTACACACCTTGGCCATGCCCCCCGGAAAGTTGGTTGGACAAGTCTAACGGGTAAAATTTCCTTTTTCCTGAAACTGGAACATTTTCACCTGAGGGCTGTGCTTTGGTTTTTTTTTAACAGCCTACCTACCCCCCCCCCCCCCATAAACAAAACATGCATAAGAGGAAGAACCACCCATCTCTGGTACAGATGTTTAATTTGTGCATTCACAATATGCATAATGACTGTAAAATATTTAGCACCCTGCGCTCATCACTGCCGCCCTGCAGGCAGGGCGGTGGGAAACCTTCGCTCCTCATGTGCTCAAGCAGCCGGTTTAGCATACAGTATATAGAAAAAAGGTATTTACAACCTATTCTCACAAGTAAGCTAAAACTTTCAAAACTACAGGTAAAATTAGTGCTTTCAACGTAACTGTAAATACACCCCCCCCCTTCCCACCCTGTAGTGATTCATCTTTAAAAACATTAATTGTACAGCGTCAGAGCCGAGCCTCGTCCACGTTGGTATAGAAGTCCTTGCAGGCTGAGTGAGTACTTGGAGCTCCGCACAAACACGCACAGGGTAACATCCGGCCGATTACGACGCCGTGGCACGTGATCTGCCTGGTCCCGGATCAGCTCCGCTGCTCTGCTATCGTCACAGGCCCAGCTTTGCCCTGTCCTGGCTGGAAATAAGCATCCCCCCCCCCACAAAAAAAGGGCTGCTTTGGCATGCACAATGCTAAAATATACACTTCACTTTTTATGAATATACATTTTTTTACATTCCGTTTCAGAGGTCCAGAATGCCTTTCATCTCCTGACATCGTTCCATTGCTGAAATACCGAACATATCTGTGTGTAAAAACACACCTACCCCTTTACAGCAGATCCAAAATGCTGATTTTCTAAAACGATATAAAACTATACAGTTCGTTTCGCAGACGACGGCCATGCAGGACTTTTGATTCTCTGGCTTCTTTTAAAATTAAGCTCTCCCAGCAAATAGATTTTTTTTTTTTTGCTGCGATTCCGATTTAAAATGGATACAAAAATATGACCATTTGGCAAACAGCTCCGGCAGCATCTCTGTACCTGTCCATTAGCGATCGGAAGCTTTTTAAAAATCAGCGACGAGAACAAATAAGGCATTAAAAACACCGCAATAAATACAAAAGCGACGCGAGGATGAATTTAACGTTCTGGCGGGGAGAGGAGACCTTGTGTCTGATGTAAAGAATGTCAATAATCGCCTCTTACTCGAGGGACCTCTGGTCTCCAAAAAATATGCAAGGATGTCCATAAGTCTGACTGCATCCGAGGCAAAAAGTGTAACTGTCTGAGAAGCCAGGGGTGAAATAAGCGCCCCTCTGCGATTGATCAAGAAGTCAGTTTTGCACTAATTCATCAAATGTTCCCAGTGCTCAGACGATACGAAAAGATCACACCTGTGAGGTCACCTCCACCTGCTTCAAAGGCAGTCCTCTTAGAAATAAAGTCTTCATTGTATTTATATATAATAATAAAAAAAAGTCACTTGTAGGTCCCAAAAATGGCACAGAGTGCAACAGAAGGCTGGACAGTAATGGCAGATCTTCGCCAGGAGAGGTTGGTGGGAGGTACAGGCAGCCGGTTCACAGTGTCGTGGGGGGGGGAGGGGGGGGCTAACACCAGTCTGCGATGTAGTCGAAGTCAAAGAAAAGCTCCTGCTCTTCCCCAGTCAGGAATCTGGGCTCCCGGGGCGGCGTGAGGATGGGAGCCTCTGAGGTGAATTCCTCGTCAAAGTTACTGACGTCCTCCCGGCCCTGGATGGTCGGGACGAATGGAGGTCTCACCCTCTTGGCAAGCAGCCCGTTCCAGTCTACGGTCTGGGGGGGGGGGAAGAACAGGAAGTGAGCAGGTGAGAGCGGCCGGCTGCCTCCCCAGCTAATGGCGAACAAGGAGCCCTGGCCTTTGCTGGCGTACCCTGAAGAAAGGATGCCTTTTCACTTCCTCAGCGTCACGCTCCCCTGCTCCGAGACGCCTCTCCGGATTTCTCCTCAGAAGCTGCGGATGAGGTACATGAAAGAGGAAGAATGAATCACACCAGGGGAAGAAACCAATTACGCAGTAATTGTAACTATCAGCACATCTGATGATTCCCACGAAACAGGCTGGAGATAAAGAGATCGAGCAAAATATAGTCTGATCTGCATCCAACTGCAGACTGACACACACCCGTCGCATGATGGAGATCGCTTCTGTTGACAGAAATTTCGGGTAGCGGACTTCATCGTTGACGATGCTGTCGAACACCTCTTCCTCGTCGTCGCCGGGAAAAGGGGACTGCGGATACAGGGTAATAGGATAAGCGATACAAACTGCCCCGTTTACTGTCAGGGAGATCACATGACCGGATTTTCATTTTAGCTTTAACTTGGGTCTTTTTAAAGGCAGGGGGGGAATTTCACAAAGCCAGAGCGGCCGAACCACACACCTCCCCGACCAGCATCTCGAAGATCAGCACTCCCAGTCCCCACCAGTCCACCGCCCGTGTGTAGGATGTCTCCGTCAGAACCTCGGGCGCCAGAAACTCAGGCGTCCCGCAGAACGTGCTGGTGCGATCTCGGAATCCCATTCCTTGGGAAGAGCATGGCGTCAAATGGCCGGGGCTGAGAGCTGTCCGTTAGCGAGCACTGGCATGTACAGTTAAGATGGAGTCCATACCTTCTTTACAAAGACCAAAGTCGGCGATCTTCACGTAACCCTCGGTGTCCAAAAGCAGATTATCCAGCTTCAGATCTCTAGGAGGAGGAAACGGGAGTGATTAGTTCTGAAGAAGGCAATAGGGGTAGTGTTTAGGGCCGATCGGAAGGTCGCTGGTTCAAATCTCGGGGCCCTTGAGTGTTCTCACTGTAGGGCCCTTGAGTGAGGTCCTTAACCCCCCCACTGCTGCTGAGAGTGTCTGACTTTCTCAATCGCTAAATGAATTAAATTAAATGGTAAAAACAATACAAAAGTTCACGGTACCACTGGCTATTCTATAAGGGCTCAAGGAAGATCAGAAAAAAGTGTCATGAATGGTACGAGGGTGGGATGGGTGCCTTGTGTTCTGGAAAGTGAGCTGATCTTACCTGTATACTATCTTGTGTTCATGTAAGAACTGCAGTCCCAGCACCACACAGGCTGCATAAAATCTGTAGGGGACACAAACAAAGCCATGGGTCTCTGACACTGGTGCAGATATCCGCGATGCTTCTGAATCGGTCTGAGGAAGACAATCCAGGAGATCCCCCAGAGCCTTTCCCAGCACCGCGGCGTCGCCACTCACACAGCCCGGGGCTCGGAGAAGACGTCGGCGTGGATATGCATCATGAGGTCACCGCCGGCCGCGTACTCCATCACGAAGCACACGTGGTCTTTGGTCTGGAAGCAGGCGAAGAGGTTGACCAGGAATGGGTGACGTACGCTGTTCACAGTCTCGAAGATCCTCTTCTCGCACATCAGACTGCGGTGGGGTGGGTAGACACATCAACAACTGAAGGGATTTTGCGAGAAGGTAAAAATCAAGCGTCCCACTGACAGCCGGGGGTCCGTACCTGTCTACTTCATCTCGAGCCACGATGTCTCCTTTCTTTAAGGCCTTGATGGCAAACATCTCCCCTGTGCTCTTGTACTCAGCCAGTAAAACCTATCAAACCAAAAGCGCGGTTTCTATAGAGCCCAAGGACACGACAGCCACCCACTTCCCTCTGGTTTACCAAGCACAGTCATGGAATGCAAAGATCTCTAAATATTTACTTGTGGTTTCCTATGAACAGAAGGTTTCCAAATATGAAATTACCTTTCCGAAATGACCACGGCCTAAAACCGCAATGCATTTGAAGTCGCTCAGATTGAACTGGAACTGGTCTTCATCCCTATGAGGGGGTGGGTTTGAAGAAGCGGGGGGGGGGCATCAGCAAGAGATGTAGAATACGCTGCTGTATATATCCAACACCAAACATGAGATTCAGCCGTTCACTGGATGACGAGATCGGCCAAGAAAAAAAACCTGTAATTCACAGAAAAGGCCTACGAGGGTCCTCCTCACCTAATTTCTGCTGTAAGCTCCAGATCAGACTTCTGGGTCTCCTGCCCTGCCACCATATCGTGTTCTGGTTCAATTGCTATGCTATTCCTCTCATCCAGGAAGTTGAACGTTTCCAGAGCCTTCTGTTAGTGGGAATGAAGGAGTGGAGTTATCAGGAGAAAACCACAGATGAAAACGAGATATAGCATTTTAATACTGACACTGATAAGACGGTAGGGCTCTCGTGCCCCTGTGGAGGTCCGCCACAGGCCTCGGTTACCTTGACTTCATCCTTGTCGGGGGTCTTGCTCTCAGGGGGTGGCTCGTGGATCTCAGGGGGGTGAGAGTTCCGTTTGGGCGCAGGGGGCGGTTCCTTGTCAAAGTCAAGCTTGGTCACCGTTGGGTCGCTGCTGCAAGCATCCAACGCATGTCAATCTTCCCCCATCCGCACACGATCGTGGAAACACGCCCCCCACGCACACACGTCATTTCCATGACCCTCCAGTCAAAATCTTATCACTTCGTCTCGAATGTCATAATTTCCTCTGGTACGATTTGCCCGCCCTTAGCATTAGCATACAAACATGGAGTACACGACAGTGCTTCACGCACGGTGGAGCGTGACAACGTGACTTGACAAGAGAAAAGGAACAGGAACATTCTGGGCAACAGAGGAGGAAGTGACTGGAGAAAGGTGTAGTGCGGCACTACCTGCTACTGGTTGGCGACCCCGGCTGGACGGGGGACGCTGGCTCCACCGGCAGCTCGGCCACCTGGGGGCTGAAGGAGTGGTTGGCGGACGGGATGGCTCTTCTAATGAGCCGCCCCCAAGTGGCGATGTTGATCTTCATCTCGGGGGCACGTGGGAAAGTTTTTCCTGTATTCAATGGGTGGGGGGCAAGCATGGGCACGAGTCAGCTGGGGTCAACAGGCCACTACAACTCCTTTCATAGTTTTCCTCCACTCAAGCAGCCATGACATTGGGTCACCTGTGCCTCGGGCTGCCTGGGTACCTAATTTAAGGCTTGCAGAACTGGTTTTGACACCTCAGTGAAGCTAGGATACGCTTCTCTGCTTTTTCCTGAATTCCTGATCCCATGACTGATGCAAATGAGTATTGTGCAGTGTTCACCTTGCTGCTTTGAGAAGATCTTCTTCTGCCTCTGCAGCTTGGGTCTCCTCTCAATGACGGGGTTGAAAAACGTAACCTGCAGAGGTGACGTTAGAGGTTAAGAGGTGGTATCTCCGCTCACTGGGAAGGGGCTTGGAAGGAGGGACCTACTTCTGCAAAGAGCGTGCCCTGGGGCTCCAGGTAGAGGCACATGCCGTGGCGTTGGTTGTCCAGAAAGTCCTCGAGCCGAAGGAACTTGACAGCACACAGGGATCGCCAGTCCCTCCAGTACACAGAGATTTCCAGCTCTCGGGACTGCAGGGAGAGGTGGGAACAGGGCCATCGTTCAGAGCTGTAAATGTTTACCGTCACGAAAGCCTGAACATCGCTTACATCCCACATCGGGGTGCTAAAGGAATCACAAAACGACTTTATCTGAATAAAGACCACGAAGCTGCCGTTATGTCATCGGGACAAAGCTGCTTTACGGCTCGAGTGGCGTCCTGGGACCTGAGGCACAGCACCTGGAGCGTCAGGAGGTGCCAGGCTGCTTGCATAACCCCAGATTAGGAGCAGGATTTGTGTAAGGCATTATTAACCGGTATGAGATTAGCGCTAATCAGAGTTTGGCATGATGTCTTGTCGGCCCAAAACAGGTCTGGATCTGTCTCATTACACAGCTGATCACCAATCACACAAGACTGCCGTGCTTCAGACATATTACATCAGTTAGCCACAGTTTTTTTTGTGCGAATATGGGGGACATTAAAAGGTGGAGTCTTAGCACCGTGAAGTCAACTTCCTGTACGCAAGAGTCCCATAAACACCAATGCTACAACGTATCACACACACTGAAGGCCGGACCGTCTACCACAAACCACTGAACTTCCTGTTGTTAAGTACCGCTTCCCCCCCCCACCCCATATCACTCAAGCACAGCGGCACATTAGGGTGGTCTTACCCGGTCCAACTCCAGAGTGAACTTCTGGTCCCAGGACTGGTTGCTTACAGGCTTCCAGCTGGTCTGTCCCACCACTGTGTTGTCCAGCTTCAGGACAGCGCTGATCTCATCTGTATGCGACACAAACAAACAATCAGATACCATGAGACTATAACTGGCAAATTCCATCACCAGAATGCAGTGAGTGAACAACTGTATCGTCCAATCAAACCTGGATAATACTGCAGGGGCTATGGGGAAAAGTGAAATCCTATAAGTGTCCAACAGGAGGCGCTCACTCAACTGGACAGGTCGTCTGTCTTGGAGAAACTGCGGCTCCCGCCCACTTTACTGCGGGTGCTGCGACCCATGAAGGAGGACCGCGTGTCGCTGGGGCTCCAGCTTGGCAGCGGTACCGGCGCAGCCTTGGACCGGCCCGGGACGCTCTCCAGAAGGTCCTGGCAGCCCATCAGTCTTACGTCCAGTGTGCCTACGAGGGGGAGGGGGGAGTCAATGACAACAGTATGGCAGAGCCCCACCAGGTCGCTCCTCCCACCGATACGAATGCGCGTTCATTCCCATAGATGTCGGTGGCTGACTAATGCGACGGTCGCTGCTGAGATTGCACTGTGTAAACATTGGGGCAGAGTTATCCCTTCCTAACGGGCCCTGAGGAGACGCTGGCACTGTCCAGGCACTCTCGCAGCGCAGCATGGTGGCCAGACATGCCTACGAGAAGCACGCAAGCCTCCAGAGTGCTGCGGAGATGTTTCCTCAGCAATGAATCTCAGCTCAGAAACATCACAGCGGCACTGGCGAAGAGTTAATAACTCCAAGATGTTATTAAACCACATGAAGCCACACCAATGCATACGGATAAACTCCCTGCCTGTTAGCGCCGCGGGTTTGGCCACGGTGCTGTACTGGTTCTGTGTGGAAATGATGCTCTGCCGGGGGCTCAGCGCCGGAGAGGCCACCATCGCCAGCTCCTCCATGATGACGCTGCACTTGGGGTCGTTTTTGGGCAGCTCGCTCAGCCGCTGCTCCAGCGAGAACTTCAGCAGGTCCAGCTTCTGACTGGACTCGTTGAACCGCGCCTGGGCCTGCGTGACGGGGAGAGCGGAGAGAGCGCCCGGCGTTTAATGGGATGCGGGATTGTTTTTTGGCACCCGAAGGCTACCCAGATACCAGACATTCAACGCCACGCAATCATTTTACCCCCATAATTGAAAACACAACAAGAGTAACATCTACACTCGAGTCACAAACCCACATACCCGCAGTGCCCGAGTGAATAATCACCGTAAGCAGAACGCTAAACTCTGCGGCTTAGCTAAACGGTAACACTTTACTTGAAGGGGCACAAATATTGTAGTAGTGCACTCTTACTTAATGTATTAATTAACCAGTAACTAAGTGTTAGTTACATACTGA
>JAODKE010000033.1:179826-190656 GCA_026779605.1 Mormyrus hasselquistii | reverse complement strand
TGTTGGTGGGGGGGGGGGGGGGGGGGGGGGGGGGGGGGGGGGGGGGGGGGGGGGGGGGGGGGACGTCTCCAACCTTCTGTACAGCAGGTGTGGGGTTTAGCAGACAGCTCACTGGGTTGTGCGCTCTTCGCTGTGCAAATCCTGTACAGCAACTCACTATGGCTCAGCTGCCACAATTTACTGGACTGAGTCCTCCAGAGGGCGATGTTTTCAGCAGACTGGCCTTATGTGGGCTGGATAATCAGGGTTAACACACTGGCTGTCAGCGTGAGGGTACATGTGGTTTCCTTTCAGCCTGCAAGCTCCAGGTCCCCGTTTAATGTATGAGTTTGTGTGTGTGTATGCGCTAGATGAGTAGATGCATGGAGAAGCCACTAGACTCAGGCATGGGTAGGGAGTGTCCAGTTGTGATGATGTAGAAACCATCTATCTAGTAGCCTGCTTGTGTCACAGTGACCCTTCAGGGTGATACGAAACATTCCCAGCCTCTGCTGACATGTCAGCCAGACATGAGTTTCGCTGATCGAGGTGGATGAATGATTCTGGCCAGTTCAGGTGGGATGAGCGCGCTTACAGCGTGAAGCAGTGAGAAGGTGTGACATGACCGTGTTTCCGCAGGAGCACTGGCAGGAAGACGGAAGGGGCCGGTGGTTTCAGAAGATGGAGAAATCAAAGCCGTTTTATTGGATACCTCAGAGGCCGGTGTTCTGCCGAGTTGAGCTACCTATCGAGATGTACTATCGAGCCTTTTTGCGCATGTTCAGTTCCACAGTTTGGGGGTTAGGGTCAGTTTTTAGGGGTTTGGGTTAGAGTTACGGTAAGGGGTTTTGGGGGGGATAAGGTTAGGGTTATCGATTAGCACTATGGTAGCCTAACTTGACAAAGTAGCTCAACTCGACAGTACACCGCCGCCGGTGTTCTGACAAAACGTCCTACTTTATCAAAGCATCCTACCGTAGTGCTAATTGATAGCCCTAACCCTAACGCTTACCCTAACCCCCACCCCCCAAAACCCTTACCTTAACCCTAACCACTAAAACCTAACCCTAATCCCAAGACGGTGGAACTGCACATACGCAGAAAGGCTCGATAGCACGTCTCGATAGGTAGGATGTTTTGTTAGAACACCGGTCCGCTGAGAGCACCTCGTGTAACGCGCGCCTGTGTAACCGCCAGTCTCCGTGTGAACATCGGGACTCCGTCTCCGCGGCGGGGCAGGTGATGTATTGTACCCGTTTAGCCCAAAGTTTTCTGGTTTATTAAAACATGGGAGAAGCTAGAAAACAGGGGCGCGAGACGGCGGTACCCGCACCCGATGGCCTTCGCGAGACCCAGCTCGCGCCCTGATCGTGCTCCTGCCACTTGCCACGGCTCGTCTTAGACGCCTCCGCTACCCGCAGGAAACTTGACTAATAAATGGAAAGAACCAACTTGAGACACTGGGGGCTGCTGTTTGGATTGGACCGAGAAGTAAGCGCACAAGTCTTCCGAATGAGATTACCCAGGCGTCGGGCCAGAGAGAATCGGGCCGACCGGAGCAAAAGCCTGGGTCTGCTGCCAGCAGCTGCTCTCTGAAAAGCTTTCGATGGTGGTGACCGCACGTATTCTGGGGACGGGCGAAGTTCGTGCTGGGGGATTCATTTGCATACTTAAAAAGAGTGAAAACTGTGAATAGAATACCAGGGTGTCAGTGTGGTGTCAGATTCATTGTCTTGCAGAATCTTCTGTGTGTTTTTTTTTTTGTTCGTGTCAGAGTCTTTTGCAGCTCACTCTTTATAAGTTCTGCAATTTAATTTATCTGGCACGTTCTGGTTGTTAGGCTCAATTCTCGGCGGGTACGGAGGCTTTGTTATAATTTAGCCAATAGGGGGAGACAAAACATCACAAGTTAATGAACTCGCTCCCCATAGTAATCAATATTCCCAGAGTCTCTCATTAAACATCTGAATAATCAACTGTGATGGCATATGCATTGTTTTTGGGCCAAAAGGAAATTAAGAAGGGCCTGTGTTGTTCTAACTGTGGAAGGGAGAATTAAACACCAGGGATAGGCAGGGATTTTGCAGGTTTTAAAGTAACCTTTCAGCTGAGAAAACGCTCAGCTCTGTAAAACCAGTGTGTGTGAACCTCTGTGGCTTCTTCCATTAAAAAAAAAAACACTGTGGGTACACAGGTGGCATGTCAAAGAATGGGACTTGTTTATGGGGAATGGTGGCTGTGTGCAAAAAAGCAAGTTAAGAGTGAATTGAGGGAGATTTAATGGAGAAAAGTCAGGTGAGAGGAAATGAAAGAAAAGTTAATCAGAAAATGTCGTAAAAAAAAAGACACAATAGCAAGAACCGTCTGTATGGGGAAATGGAAGGTGTCACGCTGTCAATGTAATTCGACTAATTAAAGTGACATTCCAGGGTGGGGGCTTAACTGCAGCCCCCCAGTACTTGGTGTGTGCGACTGGAGGTGGCTCAGCTGGTTAGGCTGCTGTGCCTGTAACCAGAAGGTCACTAGTTCAGGTCCTGGGGCTGACAGTGTCTCTCTGTCGGCCCCTAGAGCAAAGCCCTTACTCCCCGGTCTGCCTGACCCTGCTCTCTCAAAAAAAAATGTCTGTCACTTTGAATATACGTGTCTGCTAAATTAATGTGCAATTTAGGAGGGTTGGAGTGGGTGTCCGTTCTGGATGGGGAGTCTGAGTAGAGGTGATTCCTGCTGTAAATGTGCAAAAATGTAATGAGAAAAATGCGCTTCATGTGAAGACGACGATCGTTAGTTTGCCCCGACCTGACTCTCGCGCTTGGTGCTGCCAGGCGGTGGAAAATAATGATTATCTAACAGGCATAATTGTCTTTGTGCGGGAGGTTACACTAACAGACGGCCATATCTGTTAACATGGATGTGATATCCTTTGAAACGAAATGCACCCCGTGAAGGTCACGAGGAGTATCAGGTGATGAAGCATAGTCATGAGAGAGCGGCGACGTGGCCTCCTGACATGCATATGTACGGGGAGCCCGAGCCGGCCGTGCGCTCAGGGCAGTCGCCCCCTCGACGGCTCAGGCCTCTGGTTTCAGGCCCCATGAAAACATGCAGAAGCTGCCACTGGCAGACTGGCCTGATCCGGAGATGGATCATCTTACCCACAGACCCGGCCCGCATGAGCGAGGGCCGTCTCTGCTCGTACCCGGAGCAGATGGTAGCTGCCATGTCTGTCGCCACGGGAACACCAAGAACAAAGCGAGCGTCAAACCACTGTCACCCCCCCCCCCCCATCCTTCAGGTTTAAATGGATTTGAACAAGAAGCTTCATCGACAAACACCGGTTCAGTCAAGTCAAGTCAGCTTATCTATCAGGAAGAAGAAGGTTTAAGAGGGTCTCCTGCCCCACCCTAGGAGTGCAGGGGGGGGGGAATTTCTCATCCTCGCCTCAGGTTTACAGGGATTTGACATTTTAAAGGGTCCTGCCGATGTCAAGCTGTCCGGTCGGCCTGCCTCACCAGGAGGGTTCACTGCACATTTCATTTCTGTAATAGTGTTGCAAAAACGCTTGAAAGACTTTCCCGCATATCGTTTTATAATCTGTCATGTGAGGATTATATAACACAGAACAGAGTAAACAGCCCCTGTTATTTATCATGTTCTCCTAAGTTTTCCTGCTTTGGGGCACAATATCCGGATTTAACTCTGATCATATGAGGCACCCGGACTTACAGATTACCCACTAATACGCAGGTGTGTATGTTACTCAAGGGCTAAGCTAAATTCTCCTAATGGGAAGTTCTTGCTGTACCGCAAACAGCCACTAAGTGGGGATATTTCATGCAAAGTGAGCCGGGTCTTATGAAAGTGCTGTTTACCCGGCTTGGCATTGTGAAGATTTACACATCGCTTCACTCGTTTATTCTGCTTTTAACAGTAAGATGCAACTACAACATCTTGAATCATCCAAGTTCCGCGTTTGGTTTGTACAATACATCAGAGCATTAAGTTTAATATCTCGAAACCTGAGGTAAGCTAAGTATTTCTCACCTAAAAGGCTTTGGGTATCAGGGATTGGGGCTGCATGAAACGGCAGCTGTTTTATACAAGACAGCCGACGGGGGAATAAGAGCGATCTGAGGCCTGAAATGTGGGCCTTTTTCTTGGCTGGTGTGGCTCTGTTCCCAGTATCCTGCTTTTCCATTCATTACTGAAGCAGCGCTTCACCTGTCCTCCAGATTACCTTTTTAATGACGGGATGGTATCAGCATCATTCAGCCAGAAAGATGGGATGCGTACCAGGAGTGGAAGTGGACAGGCTCTGTTTTAGGATGTTTGCAAGAGGCATGGTGTTTCAAATCCATCCAACTCTCCATCCATCCTGCTGATGGTAGGGGGGTGTGGCCTGCTGCCTGTCCCAGGCGGCTTAGGGTGAGAGGCTGAAGACACCCTGGACAGGATGCCATTTCAGATCTATGTTTTCAGTTCCCTGGAAGTGGATATGTCTCCTCAGCCTCAAGCATGGTGCTGCACTTGAAGGACCTCGAGGAGCATCCTGGTCTGGTTCAGAGGCAGGTGAGGATGAGGAGGAAGGTGACACAACCTACCATGAAGCGGTTCCTCCAGCAGCCTCACGGTGACGTCCTGGTTCCTGGCCGCTAGTGCCGCCTCACGCTCAATCGATTGACTCAATAGTCTCCCAGTTATTCCCCATTCTGCGTTTTCATATTTGTGAGGAGAAGGAGAAGTTCAAATGAGTGTTGCAGGAGATGTTGGGATGCCTAATTACACAGCACCCTTTAAAATCGTGGGGACCCCCAGACGGTCTATGTTTGTGCTCCCTCCCAAAGAGCTGGGTGGCAGCAAAATCATGGACTATTTAGGGGTCTCCAAGGTAGCCCCAGGTGGGGGAATGAGGCAGGCCCAGGTGGGGGAATGAGGTAGGCCCAGGCGAGGAATGAGGTAGGCCCAGGCAGGGGAATGAGGCAGACCCTGGTGGGGAAATGAGACAGGCCCAGGCAGGGGAATGAGGCAGACCCTGGTGGGGGAATGAGACAGGCCCAGGCAGGGGAATGAGGCAGACCCTGGTGGGGGAATGAGACAGCTGCAACCAAAGCCTCAAAATCAAAAAATATTATCTTCTCAACTGATGACTTGAAAAAGGCGACTTTACGCAGCTTTGGTTTAGAGAACTTTCTGTCCGACTAGACAGGGTCCTGCCAGATCGATCACTGAGTGATCACAAACCTGGAAGCCCTCTCCATCTATTGGAAGGGGGGGTCTTCATTTGGTCAGGGCTTAATTCTACTGACTGGTTTAACCCGACAACTGTTGGTTTGTTGATTCTCGTTGGGTTAAACTAGGCAGTGATTGATTGTTCCTGCTAATTCGAGTTTGGTAAAATTACAAATAAGTGTTGGGCTTAACACTGATGTCGTAGCAGAAACTGTCACAACGGGACCAGTTTTTAGCTAACCGAACAGCTCAAGTGTGACCAAATCGGTGAACATATTTGCTTCAAATAAATATTGCATGAATGCAGATGCACTCCCAGCACTGTGAGAAGGATTATATAGTCAGCAGGAGCGAGAGTCAATGTGTATTAACTTTTTTTTTTTTTTAAAAAAAAAAAACAATTTTGAAGTATTCTCCTTAATAGACTGTCTTTGATTTGGTCCTACTTGCGATCGGACCCCCCGCCTTCCCTTCCAGACTCTCCTGGTCAGACCTGCATCCACGCCACACCAGACTAGTGCCCTGTTTCACAAAGCTGGATTTCCTGGAGCTCTCTCCTCCACGGGGCTCTTTGGAGCTCCACCCCAACATCTACAGCTATGACCACAGACACACACACACACACGTGTAAATCATAGCAAATATATGTTCTAATAAACCTCTATCCAGGGCCATTCATCCATCGATCCATTTTTCTGTAGGGCCATGGTGATCTTCACTGGAGTATGTATTAGGTACAAAGCATCTACCATTCGCATTATTGCTTGAAAGACAAACATGAAATGTCAAGCATCTTGTCTAAAGTAATTCAGGCTGTGTCTGGAGGGCCAGTAGACCTGGCCTCCAGTCGATGGAGATGCTCTCCTCCTATGTGAGAAAGCAAAGCCATGATGAATGGCCAGTTCCCCGGCACGGTGTGTCTGCGTGTAAGAGGGAGTGGGTCGAGAAGGGTCGCCATATCCCAGATAACCTTACCGCCAGGACGCGTCTGACGCTGGGTACAGTAACCCTCCATGCTCCACCTCTGGCTCCATTTCACTGCCTAAAAGGGAGGCGACAGGATCGTTTACATGAGTCCTCCCCGGTCAGTGTGGACCAGGATGACTCAGAACGTAGAAGCTCCTTCACTAAGCATGGATCATGACTTGCGACTCCATACCAGGACAATACTCCCATTAACGAGGAACAGGCTTGTCGATGAGACACGACATGAAAAGAAACAGGGTCAGGTGTCCATCATGGAGTCATCACGCATGTCTTGAGCAGGGTGGCGGTGGCGCGGGTACGGGCGCGGGCAGCATGTCTCTGGGGGAAAACGACACCTTCAGAGGTGACCGGAAATGCCGCCTACAACCCTCCAGTCACTGCTTCATCCTAATGTGCGTCAGCTGCACGCAGATGTCGGGTTGGAGTCAAACAAACACTGCAGGTCAATTTGGGCCTCCAGGGTCCCTTGTACTGTTATCTGCCTCCTCCCTCTATTCTCCCCCCACCCCATTTCTCACTTTCCTTGGCTGTGAGCAAAAGGGGGCCGATTAATCAGCGAGAGGGTGCTTGATGAAGTTCTGTCGTTATTGCACCCTGGTACAGCAACACCTTTTGTTGTCCTCATCAGTCATTTGCGGGGGGGGGCAGCATCAATTATGCAAATGGGCATGCCGGCAAACCCCCCCCCCCCCCCTTCTCACCAATGGCCGCATTTGGCGCCATTGTGGAAATTTAATCGTTAAGTATTATTGAGCTTGTCTTCGTTTCCGTGTTCTGCGGCTTAGTGTCCGTTTTGGGAGCCTTCTCCAGATGTTCCTCCCTGCTGACTGTGCCAAGAGAAAGATACCTCGCTCAGCCCCGCTGGCATTCAGAGGTCACGTGGTCTCCCCCGGTTTAATAATTCTCGAGTAAGCCCCCCTGTTCTCAGGCGGAGGTCTCTGGGAGGCGAGGCGAGGCGAGGTTGGCGCACTCGGTTTAATGAGCCGAAATTGAATTCGAGTTTGTTTGGAATTGACTTCAATTAAGCAGAGCCTTAATGATAAATTAATCCCTCTTTCTTTAGTGGCAGGAATTTATTTATTATTTTCGAAGGCCGTCTGCGGCACCCGGATGACAAGACCCAGCTGGATCGGGCTGAATTCTGGCAAGTTCCCCCTCGACCCAAGAACCTGAATGAGCTTCCGTGTGAAAGGTGCTGGATCCTGTGCAGGTTCCGGGACTTGTCCCTGTTCGTTAGGGCTGCCAGCCGTCTTCTGCGAAGCCTGTAAACCGGCAATTTGAATATTGTCAGGCATCTGAGATAGTGTTAATCCTTTTCTACCAGCTCCTAATTAAACATGCATTTCAGGGTTTAAAAGCGTGTGAAATCTGCAGGGCGGGAGGATTGGGAGGGGTGGCGACCGCCTTTTCCTTCAGAATGATTAAAGAAATCAACAGACATTTTTTCCAGCCTTGTTTGGTGCTGCTCCTGCCGGTCACGGATCACCGTGGACACGTGGTGGCCTCCGTGTGGCGTGTGACGATGGCTGCCTGCCTTTATGGTGAGTGGCAGAGGTCCCATCTCAGGAGAGGAAAATCCATAATCGGCCTGCTGTCAGGCAGCCGTCAACGAGACGGGGCGCCTTGCACCCCCTGGTGGTTAGTGGAAGTCATGCACGGTGCATATAATTCACCATTACAGACAATAATCACTTGCAGCTGGGACCCCTGTCTTTTGAGGGGGGCGAAGTGGCTTAGTTATGGTGTACTGAGTTCCGTGGAGGGTGGCAAAGCTGACAGGTCTGGGGGGGGGGTTTCAGTGTCACCTGAGCCTTTCTGCTCTGGGGGGGGAAGAGATGGCTGCTTGGAACATGGGAGCGACCCCTAATTCCCGGCTTCCCCCTCCCCAGTGTTCTGCGAGTACAGTGACACCAGTATGCCGGGGGTGGTCAGCTCCCGAGCGCCATCCTGACTGGCCACAGGGCATCATTAGCTGGCTGCCGCACGGCGCCCTCGGGCCGCTAACGAGACAGGCCGTCCAGGCCCCAGGACATGCAAATAATGAGTTAATGCGAGGCCATGGCATTAGAGTCATTAACAGGGCTCACGTCAAGGGCTGTCAGCGTCACACGGCACACAGAGGGCGAGGCCCCCGCCTTCTGGAAGCTTCCACTGCTCACTGCTGAGCTGCACCCCCTTTAGGCAGCCACGTGAAAATATGTGCAGACGCTAGAGGCATTAGAGGCATTTTCAGGAAGTACTCAGACCCCCCGCCCCCGCTTCAGGTTTACCATACAGGGGGACCTTATTTCTGCCTCTGGGACCCACGTCAGCCCGTCCCTGGGAGGGTGCTGGCATGCCAAGCGGCCTCGTTAATTAGCATTGACTTACTGCCGCTTAGATGGGGGGCGGGGTGACTCCAGAAGAAGAGTCTGGCCTGGATTCTCGGTCACCCCCCCCCCCCATCATGAATGTTTGTGTCTTGTGGGTGTAATTTGCATGTATTCACGTCCTTGAGGGTAGGAACACTTGAATCTGATAGAGTGTGCAGATGCAACCCCCTCACAGACAAAAGCAGACTAGTATTCTTAACATGGGGGGTGGGGGGCGTCTGCTCTGTGTCCCGACCGAGTGTGTCAATGTGCATTTCTGGTCTGGCTGGGGGGGTTCCAATGGGTCTGAGGCTTTAACATTGACCCTGGGATCTTGTCCCCCCCCCCCACTTTTTATAAAAGCATTAGATGATTATAAGATGAGGCGTTTCTGAATGGGTAAGCATCAGTAGCATGGAGACTCGCGCATCTACAAATCAGAGTGACTCACATGGCAACCCCCCCCCCCCAAAAAAAAAAAGCTGGTTAATTATTAATTCCACTGGCAGAAAAGTCTCCTTCTTAATACTAAGTAGCATTAGCATAATGAACATGGGCTAAGTTGCCACAGCTAGGCGACCATGACGGTGCCACGTTTTGTCATCGCCAAAATGGAAGGCGGACCTGAACAGCACCCCTGCATTAGACCCCGCCCTCTACATTGTCAGATGTTTGCGTGAGGGTTTGTGGGTCCATATCTCAACATCATTAGCCAGCTCATGCTTTTCGGGGGTGGGTGTTACGTAGCTCTGATTTCTGTGAAAGTGGCCTGAGGGCAGCGCAGTTCACCAAAGGTAATAATTAGAAAGCTCTGCGTCTGGTGTCAGGTGACTAATAACAGCGCGTCCTGACCCGGCCGTTGCGTGGGGGGGCACGGCTGACTAGCAACCAGAGCCCTGCTGTGCCTGCAGGTCGTTGGTGAGGGGGTTAATGTGGACAAGGGTGCCTGAAGGGCGGACGGCGAGCCCAAACCCTCAGGCAAGCTGCCTTTTAGCGCCCCCTACTGCTCATCTGGGCACACACCACTGTCTACTCTCAGGTTCACAGGCATCTGGTCGTTAGCAGAAGCCTGTCAGGGGCCACCTCCCCCCACCATCTAAGCCAGCTTAGGCACTGCCCTGGGGTGGACTCTGAGTATTCCAGCTGCCGTTTCCCCCTGTAAGGCAGGGGTAGCCAGTCTTATCCAAAAAGGGCGGCTGTCTTTGCGGGTTTTCGCTGCAGCTCCCTAATTATATTACTAATTAGAGGACTGATTGGCTGAAAAATCCTCACACCTGGATTTGAACAGATGACCTAAAGGTTATCACAAAAACCTGCATGCACTTTGTGGATAAGATTGGCCACTGCTGCCGTTAGGGGATGTCTGGCGGGGGGGACTTTAGGGGGCTCAGTCAGGATGGCGTCATTGGTGCAGTTTGCCTGTCTCTGGTACACTGTTCCGGAACCTTCTGTGTCTGTAGGTGGGTCACCCAGGAGTTGGGCGCTATTTGTGTCCCCTAAAAAGCAGAAGAGGAGAACACAATCTGACTCCCTAAACTGCCCCCAAGTTTCATATGACCAATTACCCCATCTCTTATAATTGCTGCTGCCCCCCAGCCCCAGCACGTCTCTTTCCCAGATTCCTGCTTGTAGATGTGCAGCTACCAGGTTAATTTCATTCCCTTTGGGCTCCGCCCCCCTGACAGCTGATGTCACATGGTAAGATCTGACCCCACCCCCTGTCAGTGAATGCAACTCCCATTGGTCAGTCCGCTCTCTGCCCCTCTCTCTATTCTTAACCCGAAAGCTTAAGCAGACACAAAAGCCGATTCAAGGATCTGATCCCAGAACAGCAGATCAAAAGCCAGGCTAAATAAAAAGCCGGTCGATAAAGTAAATGATGTATTTAGAGATGAGATTGCTTGGGCTTGCTTGTTAAACTATTATGTGACTATGGGCTGATTATAGGACTGTCTTATGATAATCCATTGACGTTGTTATGGGTGCAGACGCTGGTGGAGATAAATTTGCAGCTGGACCCGCAGTCCTGACGATCCCGCCTCTGCTGGGCCGTGAGGACTGAGCCGGACGGGTAGTAATTATGTTCTGATTCTGAGATAGCTTGGCAGGGGAGTTTTGGAACGCAACGATGCTTCCCTGTCGGCATGGCAACAGTGGAAGGCCGCCTGTGCTAAATATCGACCCCCCGCCCCCCCCCCCCCCCCCCGCGCCCCCCCCCCGCCCCCCCGCCCCCCGGGCCCCCCCCCCCAGCCACCCCCCGGACCAGAGGGCCGGGGGGGCGACCGGG
>JAODKE010000033.1:168525-179789 GCA_026779605.1 Mormyrus hasselquistii | reverse complement strand
TGGATGGGCCGGGGGGAGTGGGGGGGGCTTACGGGCCAGGGGAGGGAGGGGGGGGGTGGGATGGGAAATTTAGTGGGCCACCTTAGGGGGCCCCCCCCCCCCCCCAAAAAAAAAAATACTGAGGAAAAGAACACTCAGTGCACTGAGTGAGCCTCTGATATCGGAGCCATTAGCACCCGATGAAAGGGGGAGGGGGGGTGCAATGGCAGCAAATTCTCAGACTCGGAAAGCTCTCTATTAGCATGACAGCTGACAGGCAGGACTGTTAATTCTGGGGTCAGATTGCGTCCTCATCTGCTTTTTAGGGGACACAATGGCATGTAGTCCTGATGCCTCCCCCCCCTCCCCCCACCCATTAAGGGAGCGTGGTTGGCTTACACTGAATAGGGCTGGCAACACACAATTCGGCCTCTCCCATTAAAGCACCTCGGAATGTGCCGGAAGGTGGGGAGGGGGGCTCCTCCATATTTGATTGAGCGCAGGAATACTTACTTCAAAGTGGTTCTCAGAGTTTTAACATTAATAGCAGCAGTGAAAAGTTCATATGTGACAGCACTACGTTAATCTGGAACTAGTTATGAAGCCGCAGAAATCACATAGATTATCTCTGAGAGTGAGTGCAGCAGACCTTTTGGAAGTCTGCAAGGAGACAGCGTGTGATTTTGATCTTTGAGAATATAAATGTGCAATTTAGGACGAGCGGTCTGGGAGATGTGTCTCTCACAAAGCGAGATTATGTGCACTTACAAAAGGCGGACTTTTAAAAGTTTCCCAAGTTGTTGTGAAGTATTAACTCTTTAAAGAGCAGGTTCTTCTTCGGTGGGTTTTCATGGCCCTGATTTGATGGTAACAGCAAAGTCATGTGATCAGGGATGGGCATGTCTCTGGGGTAACTGCCTATTTTCCCAGTGTAGTGGCTGTTTGTGGCCAACAGAGGGGCCTTTTGCAGATGCTTGGTTTGGGTGGTGGTAAACATGGCCGCTGCATTTGGTAGTGAAGCGGTGCAGGGGTTCCCAAAATGGGGGTCACAAGACTAGGGGGTAGGGGGTCACGAGATTATTTCCATTTTAAGAATGTGAAAAAACATTCAACATTAATCGTAACAATAACCGGTCATAGCGATTAATCTGTCAATAATCTGTCTGGTAGTTTCAGAATATTGGAAAGTCAGCTGATGACGTCCTTCCTTAGCGATCTCTTTTTATCTCACTCTCAGGAAGCTCACTCCCTGTCTCACTCCCTCTCCTACCCCTAATTGACTAATCGGCTTTTTTGGTTCATGAGGTAGCGTGGCCGAGCGGTCTAAGGCGCTGGATTAAGGCTCCAGTCTCTTTGGAGGCGTGGGTTCGAATCCCACCGCTGCCAGTTGTTTTCGGGTCTGGCTTAGTGCCAATTTGAGTGGCTGGGTTGGCGGAGCGTTGCTCTCTCTTTGCGTCTGTTAAAGTAAATAAAATGTTTCCTTGTGTTTTTTATTCTTGTGCACATTTTGATTGGTCCCATCTCTGCTCCTGTCCCCCCACACATTCCCATTCGCACCTGGTTATGGTTTTATATACATGGTCCTGGGTCTCAGCTAGATGATATAGATTCATATTTCATTCAGGCCTGAAACACTGGCGCCCCCCTTTGGATTTTGAGAGTTAACATCTGTGTTACTGCTGAGGTCCTGAGAAAGCCGACCATCTTAGTTTCAGGGAACTGATTCGATAAAACCAATCAATCCATCTGCCGAAAAAGTAAAAGAAGGGTCACTTACAAATGTTACATAAAGGTTAATATATTAATATATTGGTTTGTAAACTTTGAAGATCGGCGTGGATGTCATTCTCTGAATGCACTTCCACTGGCCAAACGACTGGCGTATCCCAGGATTATTATTTGTTTGTTTTTGTATTGTTTGTTTGTTTATTTGTTTGTTTATTTGTTTGTTTATTTGTTTGTTTGTTTGTTTATCCCATCAGCTAATTCGTTTAAGAAGCCGCCACCAAATCAGAGCTTAGGGTACCAGAACCAGAGAGGTGCTCCCCTCCTCCACACACACACACACACAACATAAACACACACATACACATACACACACAACATAGACACACACACACACACACACACTAACACAGACACTAAAACACTGACACACACACAGACACACTAACACAGACACACACGTACACAGACACACACACACTAACACTGACACACACACAGACACACATACGTACACAGACACACACTAACATAGACACAAACTCGTACACAGACACTGACACACACACACAGACACACACAGACACGGATACAAAAAACAATTTAACAAACCAAACATAAGAGTGGCCGTCTCCCCCTGGAAGGTGGGGTCTTATCTTACTAATTACAACAAGAGCTGTTGCCCTAGATACCAAGACTTGGGTGAGGATCTGACTCAAACCTAAACACTTAAAGTGCTTCATAAAATCAGATGCCCAGGGGGGCTGTATCAGTTCTGTAAAAAAAGCCCCCCAGTTGAGAGGAATAAGAGCAAGTGTAATATTTCAGCTATTCACTGGCAGAGTATAGCTGTATCCCCTGGCATTCTTATACATTCTTCTAGGAAGCAGGACTCATGGACCAAAATGACGATGACGCCTAGGAAAGGACTTTTTTTTTTACTCTCAGATAAAAGCAGCAGAATTTCAAAAATCTTTAGGTTGAGGGCAAGATTCACACTAATGAATGCTGTGCTTCAGGTGACGTGTGACCTGCGGTAAGAGGGACGCATTATCAGGGATCAAAGCAGAATCAATCGCCTGTGGAGTCACCAGGACACAGAGTCACCGAGGTGCTGCCCCTGACAGAGTCACCAGCGCGGAGGCCCCAGTGCAGAGTCACTGGTGTGGAGGCCCTAACGCAGAGTCACCAGCACGGAGGCCCCAGTGCAGAGTCACCGGGGTGCTGCCCCTGACACCGAGTCACCAGCGCGGAGGCCCCAGTGCAGAGTCACTGGTGTGGAGGCCCTAACGCAGAGTCACCAGCGCGGAGGCCCCAGTGCAGAGTCACTGGGGTGCTGCCCCTGACACCGAGTCACCAGCGAGGAGGCCCCAGTGCAGAGTCACTGGTGTGGAGGCCCTAACGCAGAGTCACCAGCGCGGAGGCCCCAGTGCAGAGTCATAGACATGGTGTGCCTGACGTAGCGTCACCAGCGTGGTGTGCCTGACACAGAGTCACCGGCGTGGTGTGCCTTTAGGTGCTTGGGTTACGCCCTGAGCTGGTAATGGAGCCGGGCCACACTCATAGGTAATGACTGGATTCGGTGGCTTTACCCAGCCCTGACACATTCTGGCGTTTTACACGCCGTGTTTAAGCGGCTCTGGTTTTCAGGCCCACAGAAACAAACCCACAGTGCCTTTCATGCCACACCCTCCATCACAGGGCACAAATACAGGGGACAATTTTATAGACACCACTGCCTATATGTGTATCTCTAGATTATAGGTAGAAAGCCACAGAACATGAAAATTCTCTAAACCCACAACCCTATATGTATGAGGTAACAGGTCTTTCTATTAAACAATCCATCTTCTGTTCTACATCAATGTTAAAACCGGCAAATACATTGGATATAATGTATACCTGCATATGAAGGGTTTCAAGCAGGATGGGGGCGGGGCTTGTGTGAGCTCCACTTCTCATGTCCCCGCCCACTGCCACCTGTCGATGACATCACTGGTGCCCGAAGTGCAGGACGGCCCTATCAGCTCAGTGATGCCGCTCTGCCGTTCTCCTAAATGACCCGCCAAGGTGACGAGTGTCTCAGTCCTGAAACCTGAAACGACCGAGGCCTCCTGGGGGCCCGTAGGTCTCTCCCGGACACCTGAGGCCTCGGAGCTGCAGCGCTGATGTGTGTGTCTGTCTGTGCCCCGTCCTGCTCATGTGACTCCCCGACACCACCTGACTGAAAGTGGACCGAAAAAAAAAACTAATTGGAAAACAGACTGACAAATCAGAGAGGGCCCTCTGCGCCGCCCTTCCCACGATGGCTAGCACAGCCACAGTGTTAGCCACGTTTAGTCCTCCTGCCTCCGATTTATCAGCGACACCCCTGTTCAGAAACCACTTTCCCAAGCAGTGTTTAAATGGCTGCTCCTATCTTCATGTAGTACAGTATGCAGAACCCCTGCTCAAAGTACCCCTGAATCTCTTTGCCCCCCGCAGATATTCATTCCTCCTTAATATCATGCCTGTTAATCAGTATCTCCCTTCCAGAAAGCTCTTAAATGGTCTCAGTGTTCCTAGAGCCCAGAGCTCATCCTAGAAGGTTTGAATAAATCCTGACCCACACTTTTCCTTTCTTCCCCATTAAACAGGAAATTGTTTGGGTAAATGCCACAGGAATTCCTGCCCGCTCAGCTCACCCACCCGGGCCAGCTGGCGCCCCCTTCTGGTCGCCCCATCTGCTGGTATTCTTCGTGCTCATTAACAGGACCCCAGTTAGATTGTGCTGGGGGAGCAGGGAATGTGTTGCCACGGCGTCCCCTCTGCTGGCTGTGGGGAGGTCATCAGAAACCCCCTCATTATTATCAAACATTGCAATGTTTTGGAGCCAGATTGTGGATCTTAGAGGGGACGCCCCCTCCACCTCTAATTTAACAAGCTATGAGAACACTGCAATGGAGATTCGATGATTTTTTTTTAAGGGGAGGAGCATAAAGAGGGACCGACCGTTTCATTAGCCAATGATATGTTAGGAATCAGTGAGTGACAAAGGAGCTGGTACCCCAAGTCTACCAGGCCCTGGCCAATAGGCAGCTTTCAGCAGGGGCCAGTGCACTTGTGGCCCCTGGAACATTTACAGACACACACGCACAAAGGTTTGCAATTATATCTTCATGGGGACTCTCCATTCGTGTCTGTGGGGGAGACATTTTTAGTTTTCTGATTGCATTCACAGATCTTTGTGTGGACCTGTAATATGGTCCCCACAAGGTCACGATAACAGGTTCCACACACACACAGAAACACACACAAAACACCCCCAGATCACACCTATAGGTTCTGAGCGAATTCCTGTGGTGGCTTTGGGGTTGCGGGTGGCTTTGACTCTGTGGACTTGTGCAGTATAACAGAACAGGGGCTTGAATATCCACTGGCAGCATAGCCTTTGGAGATGGGAGGTGGGCCATGAATCGATGAGCCCCACCCCCCCAACACCACGATGGTATTTCGTACCCATATAGTGTGATCAGTTTACTTGCAAACCTCCGCAGCCCTTACTGGAAACAATGGACATATTGTGGTGTAGAGATGAATCCTGGGAATTCATTAGCTGAATCAGATATTCAATAGACGTGACCTGAGATAATTACACGAAGGGTAACGAATGGCAGACGTGGGCCAGCCCAGACCCCCCCCCAGCTCCCCTCAGACGTGGGGCGCGTCTGTCTCCTTTAAAATGGAAAATATGACCCGGCATCGATAATCATAACAGCGGCCGGTGGCTGGATCCCAATCCTGCTCCGTCTTCGTTTTGATACAACGCAGATCCTCGTGTCCCCCGGCAGGGTGAGTCACGTGTGACTCAAACTGTAAACACGCCACTTCACACATGAGCACACGCCAAAGCCGTGTATGTGTCAGGATGCGGAATAACGTGCCTTTTGTTACCTTTAACTGAAAATGTACAGTATATATTAATATAAAGCCTGCAACGGGGACCTCATACTATCCTATGTTGTTGTTCTAGTGTTCTGTAGCATTTTCTTAAGAATTACAACAGCGATAATCTATTTCACAAACCATTGCACAAAATGAAAGCGGTGCTGTAATTCTTCTTTTCCCAGCATGCTCGGCTCTCTCTCCCGACCCGACTGAGTCACCTCTGTTCGCTATTAAAATATATATCATCCTCGGGATGAGTTCCCAGTAATTAATGGCCTGCTCTGCGAGGTCGCAGTGAGATGAACCCACAAGCAGTGCAGGTCAGGCCAGTTAAAGCGTGGTCCGAACGTGCCTAATTACCAGGGTGGGATTGTCTCACCGAAGCCCTGATCCGAGAAGTTGGGCGGCGCTACGGCTACAATCTGTGGCGTGCGGTCAGTCGACATGAAATCTGTCACTCTCCAAAATGTGTCCGGGGACACGCTGACCGAACTGCTGGCCCAGACGTCCAGCGGCCTGCCTGAGGGCATCACATGTTCATATCAAACCCCTATTACTCTGACGGCGTGGCATTACTGTCTGTTACCCTGGTTTGACCATGTCTGCCCCTTAAAGCCCGTATGGAAGCCCGGGCAAACCCCCCCCCCCTCCCAGCAAGCTTAATCAACCATTCTCACTGTGTCACGCTAAGTCGGCACCCCGTCAAACGATGGCGCCCTAGGCGGCTGCCTGTTTCGCCTGACGTATTGACTGGCAGATCGCAGCTGCCCTGGGTGCCACTGTGGATTCGGGTCCTTAAACAAACCTGGCTCACCAGCAGCACCAGTCACTTTACCCAGTGAACATTACCTACACTGCACCTTTTCCTACATCTATGTCGTATATATTGTATTGTTACATCTAGTATTTATTATTTCTACAGTAGCCACCGTATGCATTATATTGTGTGGGGACCCCTAGCTCCCCCGTGTTAGTGTATATATATATATATATATATATATATATATATATATATTCTTTCATTATATGTATTAGCTCTCCCCCCATGTGCTGCACCTGTCTTGTTTACAGTCTCTGCACTTTATGTATACATCCTGTACCGCGGTCCTGGGCAATGTTATTCCCTGCCACTGTACACTGTGGATTGTATATTGATGGAACGTCAATAAAGACCCGCTTGACTTGACTTAAATCTATCTGTAGTAATAAAGTAGCATGAGCAGTGAGCAGTGAGGTGACCAGGGGACACCAAGCCCCCCCCCCCCCCCCAGAAACATAAGGACAACAAATGGTGGTGTCTGGTAAGACTTTCCGAAGGCTTGCTGTTGTCTTCTCAGAGGACGCTGTGACCTTCCTCCTACTTTTTTGTTACATAATCCGCTGACATACCGCACAGTCGTCGTTAGCTATTTTGCGCCTCGGTGCTAATAGTGTGTAGCCAGCGCTAATGAGCAATTCCGGGAACATTTGTAACCCCGCAAATCTGAGGCTGACTCTTCTTTTTTCCGACGGTGGACGAAGGATCACGGATTCGCGTCGATATGCAAATGGGATGCGTGCCATATGTTTATCTTTTCTGTTTCATTGTTTAGTTAAGTCTTCTCAATGAAGGGTTTTACCGCAAAGCTGTGATTACATTCTCGAACTGGGGCTAATGTCAGCCTCTCACTAACTAATGGGCCTTTGTGGAAGGTCGCTCGAGTCCAGATGCTGACTACTTTAACGCTTCATATTTTGTGTAGATGGGTAATTTTCACTTAGCTGTGGTACAAAGACAGTAGGTAAACTTTTGGATGAACAAAAATCGCTAACTAGTATGGAGGATTGATCATTAGTTTTCCATGAGACTGTTGTATCTCTAACCAAGAAGATACTGGACATATCACTTTTTCCTTTTGGAGCCCTCTGAAGATCTTTCTCTGTTAATTATTAAGGTTTCAAGCTAGTTTCCTTACCCCTGGTCTGGGCCAGGCCCGAAATTGGCCTGGTTCTCTACCACCAACCCAGGCTTCACGTCACTCTGACTTGTTCACCCCAGATCTGCTGCTCTGCTGTTTACCAGCTCGCGCTAATGCCCAGCTGAAACACAGGCTATTTTTAGCGTCCAGAGTCTCACTGTTACCCGCCAAACTTTAGCTAAATAAAAGCTACGTTTGACTGGAGGTGAGCTTTGCATGTGTTCTGTGGCCACAGAAACCACAGAATGCGAGGGTGGCGTGTTGGGGGAGCAAGCTGCATTGCATTGTGGTCTCCTGGCTGGTTTTATACCCACGTAGATGCAGAGTCATATTTTCAGCCTGGCTGTGTTGTCTCTGTCCTCCGGAGCCTTGGATGGACTTTTGGTGGATGTATGCCTGTAACGACCAGCAGGGGGCAGCTGGAGGGCCAGGTAGCGGGTAGGTCTCCGGGTTGGGGGGCAGAGGAATCAACTCAGTTCTGGCTGGAGGCAGGAGAAGTCAGGGCAGCCGCGAGGCCAGGTCAGGAGCAGGTAAAGCGAGCGCAGTGCTCTTCAGCGGGCGCCTGCTGGGACTGCATGCCAATACTGTCCCTGCTGCAGAGCAGAACTAGTCACCCATGGGCTTGTAGCTCTGGACATACACACCCTAAACTCACACATTTCTGTCTGTGACTTGGCCGTTACAGAGCAGCAAAAGTATGATAAAATGATCTGTTTTCTGTTTAGACCCAAGAAGTTTAATTCCTGTCCTGTACTTCTTAGGTTACTTTGTAGGCCTACACCGATTAGATAAAATAATTCAAATAATACCATATGGATGTAAGTTATAAAGCGTAAACTTTTCAGTTGATACAGCCAGTTCTGTTCTGAATGCAAGATTTCCCAAACCTTTTACTGAATCACGCAGAGATGCAAGATATAAAACAATGGGTTTTCAAAGACAGGGGGTGACTTTAATAGCGCGATCTTGCGTGGACATTTCCAAGGCTGAAAGCCACGGTCTAATTTGCTGCTATGGGACGACCGACTGCCCATTTTCTGAAGACTGCAGAGCGGCCTAATCAGTACCTTAGACCTTCTGGGAGCTCGTGTCGTCGTGTGGTCAAGCGCCATAAAACAAAAAGGTGGCTGGAACAATGAATCACCGAGCCGTAAATCCGGGTGAAAGTGCATCGCGAAAAGTTTCTTACAGCTCTTCTGAGGTTGCGTCTCCATAAGTGGGGGGGTGAAATTTACTACTCTACGCGCCGTAAATATCTGGGAGGAGTTTTGTCAGGCACGTGACGCCCGGCCTGAGTTAGCAGCACCATGCTGGCTTCAGCGTGGATCTGAGCGATGGTCTGTCACCGAGGCCTGCAGCGTCCCGCTCTGTCTGACTGCGCCGCAGTGCGTAGCAGGTACTCAATGATCAGCTGGCCTTTCCCTCATGGAGTCAGGTAATTATAACCCGCTTGAGGCTAATGCTGCTAATGCTGCTTACTTCCTGTTTATGTTTGTTTGCAAATATTAGCTTTTTGTATTCATGTTTTTGAGGGAAAAAGGATGCTGGGCTGTTTTAGAAGATTGTTGTGCTTTGCGATGGTATACCTGGCCATGAAGAAGCTGGATGAACATAGCTTTCTTTATCTGAGCAGGGCATCTATGATTCATGCAGTGAACATATCTACACTTCTTCTTCGCATCTACGGAACACATCAACGACACCTAGAGTGCCGGAAGAAACATTACAGGCAACGTCATCTTCTGTGGTGGTCGAGGGAAGGATGATAATTTTGGTCTTCTTGAATCTTTTTGCATATACAGAGGCTCTCGAGGTCTCGGGTTGATTAACTGATTAGAGGTTTCACCCGAAGATGCTGGGTTTGGCTCCAGCTTCCCCGCCACCCAGATGGATAAAGCGGTATAGATGATGGATGGATGGATGGATGGATGGAGGTTTCTGGATACTGTGCCAAACAGCGATGGCCTCTCACATATTAAGATCTCACACCGTTCACACTGCACAAATGACCGGGGGGGGTTGTTTGGGAATAGAGGGAAATGGAGTTATGGTTTCCCCTCCCATGGTAGCCTGCATTTGTACCAGCCTCTGCAGCCAGGCATCGTCCTCGTCCTTGGCACTGGTGGGGGGGGGGGAGGGGGGCAGAAAAACTAGCCTCCTGAGCCCATTAGCGGATTAGGTGTCCGTGACGAGCCTGTGGACCGGCCCGGCTCCCAAACTCACTCTTGCTCCCGCTGGGGGTGGGGCGGCTGACATACTTCCTATGGGCCCCCAGTCTGCCTCTGCAAATTGGGCCCCCAATGAAAGGCGAGAGCACAACCTGGACCCCTTCCCCGCATGGCTGGATCTCTGCCGCCAGTTCCCACCACGTCAGGGGGGGTCAGGAAATCACACATCTGGACCGGCGCCATTTGTGGCGGCTCAGGCTCCTTTATGCGTCGTGTGCCTTTAAGAAGACGATGCGTGCCGGTCGTCTGAGAGACGACGAACATTTTCACAGCCCGGGGGCTTCCCGTTGGTGGGCTGCGCTCAGATTACGGCGCATTAGTGTCTGTCGGCTGCCATCTTGGCTCTGGCTTGGTGAAGCGGAGGGCCGTGCCGCTCGCTGACACTCGCGGTGACACCGCGCACGCCAGCCCTTTGAGCTTTTAATAAGATTAAACAAAAAAAAACAACTTTCCCCACGATCCTCCTGGTGTTTTTCTTCGCTCTACTTAACAGACTCGTCAGAGGCTTGCAGCCGCAGACAGACGGACCGTTCCCAGGCTCTGCTCTCTGCCGCCAGACAGGGTGGGTTTACATGTTTATCGCTGACGGCAGGACTTAAGCCCACAAACTCTGTTAACTGACACACACCCCCCAACCCTACCCAAAGCCCCAGCTACCTGCCCCTTCCAAGGCAGATTTTGTTAGGGGAGTGGGGGGGGGCTTTATCTCCTCATATGCAGAAGGATTTTCCTAAAGTTGACGCGAGTTAGGAGATTAAGGTATAGGCTCTCGGCCTGTGATAGGCCCTAATCCCATTTCTCAGGTGAGGGGGAGTTGTGTTCAGAAGCAGGACCCGACCCGACACCTCTCTCATTCCGACATAGGATAGAGGCTGGTGGATTGTACCATTCTGCTGGCACCGGGGGCGGGGGGCTCGTGATTGTCGCCCGCTTCTCCTGTTTCGTTTGTGCCTGCCCCCTGAACCCTCCTGATCATTCGCACTTGGGGGTTCACGTGCCCTTTCTCTCTGAGACCGGTTTTACGCTTCAGGAGCTGGTGACACTGGCCTGCTGGCATTATCTAGACGCGCTGTGTGTACTGTGCTCTCAGGAAGCAGCATGTCATGGGATTTTTACAGTGCGACACTTTGATTCGGGCTTATGCTGAACAGCGTCATAATAAAGAAAAGACATAAACTGGCAGAGCTGTGACCTTTAACCCCCCCACACACATACACACACCCTGCTGGAACTGGGGGAAATCGCTGCTTTCCCGTGTCTTTCTACTCTCAGTACCAGCAACAGGACAAAGAATTTTTCTGTTTCAAAAATTAAAAGAACAGTAGCATCAGCAGAAAAGCTGCCCCCTCTGCCGCCCCCCCCCCCCCCCCCCCCCCCCCCCCCGCGGGGGCACGGGGGGGGGGGGGAAAAACCCCCCCCCCTTTTGTCCCCCCCCCAACAACACCCC
>JAODKE010000033.1:155050-165184 GCA_026779605.1 Mormyrus hasselquistii | reverse complement strand
GTATATGTGAGCCGCGATGCCGGGCGGGGTCGGCGCGGGGCGGACCCGGGAACCACTGAGTAGAGGGCGGAAAGGGGGGGGGGGGGGCGGGGGGGGGGGGGGCGGGGTCGGGGGCATGCAGGACTATTCCCAGCTTCTGCTGTTTACCGACACTCAAACCATGCATTTGTGTGGGGCTCCCCAAGTTTGCGGCCCCGCTTGGCCACAAACAGTCACTACGGTAGGGGGAGCCCTTGAACAAATGACAAACCCACCCTTCACTGTGCCAAAATCCAATAGGCTTATTGTCGCAGGCCCACACACGGCAGGTTCCAAACACGGAGGCCCAGACACAGCGGGCTTCAGACATGGCGGGCCCTAGTCACGACAGGCCTCAGACAAAGCGGGCCTCAGACACAACGGGCCTCAAACACAGTGGTATTGACGCAGCAGGCCTCATACACAGTGGCCCAGGCATGACAGGCCTCAGACGCAGTGGCCCAGACACAGTGGGCGACAGACACAGTGGCCCAGACACAGTGGGCCACAGACACCATGGCCCAGACACAGTGGGCCACAGACGCAGTGGCCCAGGCACGACAGGCCTCAGACGCAGCGGCCCAGACACAGTGGGCCACAGACGCAGTGGCCCAGGCACGACAGGCCTCAGACACGGCAGGTCCCAGCTCCCATGTTGGAGCCTATCTGGCTCACAGGTTTAGCGGAGCTCGGTAATATGGTAAAGGAAGCTGAGGAATCGCAGCCTTATCGATATTGAATTACCACGTTATAAATCTAGATCATTAGCAGAGAAAAAACATTAGAGACAGCATGCACATCGGAATCCTTTGTCTTACTCGAAGCGTGATGTGAGGGAGACGGTAGGATTACATCACGGCTGCTCCTTCGCGTCTCCAGGTGATTAATTCACGAGCAAAATTATTATCGACAAACATCTTCGGCTTGTGTATCGCATGCGAGCAGTATTATGACGGTGCACTTTTGAGTCATATATTACACCGAGGGGTTTGGCTTGATTTAACGAGCTGCGCTCAGGAGACGACGCCTCCTTCAGCTGAGGAGCTGGGTGGTGGCTTTCCATGCCATCGGATCCATCGGATGTGACACATTAAGTCCAGAAGCAGTATGTGGGGCAAAATGGGTCTGAATGGCCACTAGCCAGAACTCGATGCGAAGCTGATTTGTCTTTGGAGTTGGGTTTTGTTTCTGAAGCCTGTATGCAATGATCTGTCTGTTGGACATGCTAATAAATCACGGCACGCCTTACCGTGCTGACATCAAGCTGCTCAAACGAGTGTCAAAAGAAACAGGCAGACCCTGTCCTGTGGATGCATTGCCACGTGCCGTCGTCATGGCGCCGAAGAACCCCACTGCCCCGATGATGTCATAATGCTGGGGGGAGCGTCCATGTGCACCAGGTCAAAATCATCAGTGATGGTCAAAAACGTCAAAATGCTGATGAATCCGTTTTAATTGTTAGGCCTCTAAGGCTTTTTGTTTTCACGACAGCAAACAGACATCGCAAAATGTGTGCAAAACGTGTGTAAAAACAGGAATATCTGTGCCGAGTGGTACACTAATCTGGAGAATTATGTTAGAAAGCTGCCCTTGTAATGGAAATGCTTTCTTATGACACACACATGTGTGGGTGCCTTTTCCAAATGAAAGTGTGTGATTATTCTTATTGTTTGCTAACAAAGCAAGAACATTTAGAAAAGCAGAATAACCTTGGTCTCTGCAGGGGGGGCCCTTTCAGTGACAGACATGCGTCCCAAACAGGAGCCGGATTCATAGCCCTTCCGACAAGTTTGTTCCGGAACAATCCCAGCTGTACCTTATCTTGTCTCATGTGAAAGCTCCCCCTCCCATTCGGTGGGGAAAGAGGCTCGGTGAGTTGATGGCTCTGGGTGGGTCCGGCTTCGTCTTTCAGGTGCGACGGGCTTATCTGGGTGTCTCGTGTAAGGAGAGCCTTTGTCTCTCTCTGTCCCCCGACTCGCTGGCCACCGACTTTGATCCCAGAGCGAGGTGCAGCAGGATACGACACCCCAGGGGCTGCTGAAAACCCAAAGAGCACATGCAGATACTAGATCTTTCCGGGCTGGTGCTTTGTGATGATGGGACATAACAAGGACTAGAAAAAGACGCTACTGTGCCCGGTGTAGGCACGGGATCAGCCTGCGAGCCATAAAGCATGAGAAAATAAGAGAATGGATAAATTCCTGCTAAGTTTAAGTAAACAGCACGAACTTTTAATTAACTGAGGTTCCAGGAATTTAACATTACATTTGAATTACAATTAATCTTCAGCCAAAAACGCACCTCAAGGACCAGATTCAGAAACGTGTCAGGCAGCATAATGTGGCAGAGGAGCGGAAATTGTTAAGCGAGTCGCTGACGTTATTTGATGTGTTTATCTTGATTAAGGCTGTGAGCCCAGGTGCAACCTTTTCAAGGCAGAATGGCGAACGTGCGGCGTGCTGCACCGCTCCAGCGGCCTTGGGCGTCCTTGTTTGTCAGTGCGCTGACTTGGAAAAATGTCTAGAAAGACTGGCGGTCCCCCTCCCCACACAGGAAACCCAAAAACACCCCCCCGGCGCCACTGAAAGTTGACAACCACTTTGAAAACTCCAGCTAGGTCCGCCCAGGAAGACCCGTGGCCTCATCCCGCCTCGGTCGTCACCCGCTGCTCTAAATGTCTGCGCTGTCGCATCACGGAAAAGGCCCATAATAGCCGGCATTAGCGCAGACCTGCTCTTTGGGGAACAGAGCAGATTTTCAGCTACATAAAGGGCTGTTTGGCCAGGCCATTTCACCGCGCTGGCACCAGGGGGCCGATGGCTGCCCTTTTCCAGCAGAAATGCGTGGCGGCGTTGTCCTCTCTAATCCCCTCACCGCTTGGTGATAGGTTTACTAATTTAAAAAGGGGGTGACATGGGGTCTGCTCCAGCATAGCTTGAAAAGGCCTCGTCACCAGATTGCCCTTGACTGGCTCAGCGAGAGTCAGAACAAAAAGAAACGAATAGAAGCCAGGGGCGGACATCGCTGATTACTCGTTTTCGGGGAAAAGCCAAAGATTGCGACTGGCATCAGAGCTTTTTTGAGGTCATTTATTTTTTGCTCATGTATGTGAGCTGATGAGGTTACATCTGCCTATAGTTTGTTCAGGCATTTGCAAGATATAAGTGGCTCTATTTGATCATGTGGGCTATCTTGTCTCTGGGACGGAGCTCTTAGAGAGACAACAGATGTTGGAAGGGGATCAGAGCTGAAAAATGGCTTTAAAAATCACTTTGAATTTGGTGGAATTAGTGTTTCAATGTCCATCGTCTTCGGCTCAGCATTGTTCTGAGATTCTCTGCTGGGGTTGGTTTCTGTTCCCCGAAAGGCAGTTTTTGTGATTTTAGATGACACTCAATTTAAATAAAAAAATACTGCAAAATCTTGTGAAAAATGGATATTGAAAAGCAATCCTCTATTTAATAATAATAATAATAATAATAGTATTTTAATAATTTTCATGCTGACAGGAAAATGTATAACCCTCTATGTGACAAACAATGCTAGTTCATTAATTACGCGGTGCTTTAATTAGGCAGCGCATATGTTGAAGGTCCCTTATGAGAGTTTTCCGCAGACATGATGAGTATGGAGGTATTCTGCTTTTGAACTCTAGGGGGCAGTGTCACTTTTAAAAACCTCTCTCTACATATACATCCATAAAAAGGCAGACTATGGCAACTATGGCAGGGCAAATGGACGACTCTGTGAGCTGACCCCTGTCCCGGGCGGTGCTGCAATCCATCAGGTGTCCTGCTGTCACTCCACGCGTTCCGGAAAGTTCTCCCTGCTGGCCCCATCACGGCACTAATGAGTCAGCCTGGTAAATGTGACCACATTTCTGCCGGTCCTCCAGGAGTAACCAGTCAAATGCATTATTCTGATTGCATAACAGATAGCAGCGATCACTGTGCCGGATCAAACATCAGTAGGTTTATGCGCGCTTAATTTAAGTGCGTAATAGCTAATGCAGACGTGGCCCCGCTAAAACACTTGTTGCCTTAACTCCTCCTTTTCATTTGCAGGCCTTTGTCATTATATCGTTTCAGCGGTGAGGATGTGCGCCTTCAGTGTGAAAAACACCATGTTTGATGCAGAGCGCCCGACGCAGAAGTCATTGGGATCCGTGCAGCTCCCGGTCTTCCAGACCCGTGCATATTTCCCAGACGGTAATACAAACACACCCCCGTTTGATAGGAGGACCCGCCCTCGAATCAGTCTGGATGAGCGTCTAATGACCCATGAGTGCTAAGAAATGATTTCAGAAAAACACCCCGGTGGAAAGGATGGCTGTTACCAAACCTTATTTTAATATTTAAAGTAGATTTTGCACTGCTGTCGGTCTGCGAGCGGATTAGTCCTCCAACACGTCCTGACAAAGCCTTCGTTAACAGGCCCGCGTTCTCTCTTTCTGCCATCTCCTTTTCCCTGCTATCTCCGGCAACACTCCTATATTTCATCATTTGTTTTGCTATCACTGCTGATTTGTAAATGTGCAGATTCTAATTAACAGCAGCCACAGTTTCTAATCTATTAAATATTAAATCATCCCTGTAGTTGAGATCCCCCCCCCCCCCCGAACTGCCGCATGCATATTCATTCTCGTTAAGCTGTCAGCACTTTTAAACACTCGATTCTCCCCTGAAATACGCAGTTTTCTCTTTGCTGTTTGTTTTCTCCGCTCCGAGTTAATATTTATTTTCCTGCCATGCTGGGTATTCCCTCCTTTTTTCCTTGCTCTCAGTAGCTTCACAGTCTGCTAGCTTTCAATCCCCAATCCACGTTTCAGTTCATTAAGGTGGCCTTAATCTCCCCCATTCGTCAGTTAGCATGCCGATTCCCCCGTATTTGTTTTGGCGTTTCCTGCTACGGATATGCGGCGTGATAAACGCACAGCCTCGCTCGTTTTACTTGGGACTCGCGGGTATCTCCAGGAGTGTCGGGTTTGTGCGGGGTAACGTTGGGGCTTTGGGTCGCGGCGTAATCGCTATCAAAACACAACAGAAGTGCTGAACCTGTGTTTATCGCAGATTGCTCTGGGTCTTATATTTGAGTAGGAGTTTGCCCCCCTGATTTGACATCAGATAGGCTGTGTTAAAAGTTGTTGTGTAGCTCCTGCTGCAGTCCTGTTTACACTCATACCTGAGCATTAACTGGATGCTCTGCCTAGCCTCAATTATGCCTAGTTGGGCAGAGGCCAGAAGGAAAAATGATTGGTCCAGAGAGAGAAGAGGTGGGTCGAAGCAACTGGAGGAGGCGAGACAAAGACATTTGATTGGTTGGTCCCACCCCCTCTAGTTGCTATACCTCACCTCTTCTATCTAATTGGTTATCTCTCTGAACCAATCATTTTTGCTCCTGCCCTCAGAACATTTCTGTGTAAGTAAAACTCCCACGAACCTCCTCAACAGTATGTTTCTGAAGTGCTGTTTGCCAGCCAGATATGTCAAATGCAAAGGTCTCACGATGACAGTGGCACAGGTATGGGATTAACCAGACTCAGACTGAAACTCGCCGGTTGGGCTCAGCCTAGTGTGGGACTACGTGACGTTTTAGCGGAGTGGAGTCAGTTAGCGAGGCGTTTAGATATTTTAGGAAAGTTCAATGAACTCCTTTTTCTTTTAAGTGTGGGCCTGGTTGTGCGTATGCATGAGGCACACCAAGTTCACTAATGCGGTGACTACTGGACCCGCAGTTCTAAGGTGTCATTTACCCATAATCCCGTATGGCATTACCTCCGTTTAGTGAGCATCTAAACAAGTCCTCTCCTCAGGTTCGTCAGCAAGTGGCACCTGCTCTAGCAGCGTCGTGCACGACGACGTCTGCTGAGTGGGTTAAAGTGCGAAACCGAGCGTCGCCGCGGATACGCCAGTGTGCAGGGCGTTATCCACCTGACGCACGGCGCATTTAGCGCCTTGGCGACGATGCATCTCCCCGGCGACAGAGTAGGACTGCTCGTCACGAATCGTCAGCCCTCTTATGGCAGCTCCCGTGTTCAGTTTGCGATGGGGCTCATCTGGAGGAGAGCATGCAGTTGTTCAGTAAACACGGCTGAGATGCCACCAATCCGTGATCATAAACTGGAGTCTGAGTTGCTTCGTGTTACTTTGGGAGCAGCTTTTGACTGCTGTATTAGTTTATGGCAGGATCTGAACAGGATTTCCCTCTATTTTTGCCGTACATTTTATATGAAACCGATGCTCATATAATGTCAAGTCATAGTTCAGGTCGGACATTAAAACTGTTCTGCAGTGGTGTATGAAGGCCTCATGCTGGGGGGATGCCAGGGAAATGGGACACCCCCACACAGTGTCCTGAAAGAGCCTCCTCCCCCCAGACAACTCCGGTGCAGAGCGGGACACCTGGACTCTGGTGCGGCGCGCCCTGGCCTGACCAGAAGCTGCCGACATCCACTTCTGGAAAAGATAAGCGAGAGCTATCATCGTAGGAGCCAGGGCAGGATGGATTTCAGAGGGAGAGGGATTGAGAGAGAGAGAGAGAGAGAGAGAGGGAGAGAGGGAGAGAGAGAGAGATGCACAGCTCAATATCCCAGACGAAGGACTTTGAAGTTTCCCACAGCTGGACAAAGTCATTCAGGCTTAAAGTGGAACACTTTCCCACACGCATGGCGAAAATTATCAAGAAGTGCTGATGTAAATGAGCCTGTTAGCCAGCTTTGCTGCACTTACAAACCAGACGTCGTTTCTGTCAAATAAATTAACTAAACAGGAGGCTGGATGCCTTACACTCATATTTAATTTATTATCGCCGTAAAGTCCTGCATGAGAGACGCACGGCGACACCTTTCATTTGAACATGACAATTTAATTCAGCCATTAACATGACAACATTAAGCTAATTATTTATTTACTAGGTAACCTTGAGCCGAGAAGCTGCCACAGTTTACCGTATTAACTGCTGGGGCCGAAGCACCTGATCAGTTTGGTCTAAGGAAGAGCTGAAGCATTTATGATGATTTTTATGATATGCGCATTTATTATACACATACGTGGTTTATCAGTGAAAACTAATTAGTTTTCTTTATTGTCCTCATTGCGCTTATTCATTTCTGCAGCACAGTACATCCCAGAGGAATCTGCATCACATTTCATACCTGTCATTTCACAAAGACAACAGAGAATATATCACAAACACTTGCATTATCATGCAAGGACAGTAGAGGGTACAAGTTTACAAGTTCATCTGAAATGTGCTTGTGCCGCATAAGCAGTGCTGCCCTCTGCGGTTACGGTTTGAATCGTGAGATAGAGTGACGGCTGTGCATAATCGGACGCTGTGAGCTTTTGCATTCGCCAGTTCAGCCGGCAGGATCAGCTGGATCATTACTCAGCTTTTTCTCACCTTCAGGATGAATCAGAGCGTAGACGTCGACACTCGCACACTTATTCACACTGTAGAAGAACAAAAGTAAAGTTTTGCCTTCGTATCGCAGCACGCTTATTCACAGCCAACGCGTGGGCCCGCAATAACTATACAAGGAAAATGCGCATCTTCATCAAGTAAAATCAGGAAATACACGATCCGCACAGGGGTTTGGGGCAAGCGACGGGTAACGTGCAACGGGAGGCATTTTTCCAGATGGTTCTCGCTTGGTCAGCACCGCCGGGCCTCATTGGGGTAGAAGTGTCACGAATGACAGGCTTACTAATGCCATTCGAACACAAAAACTCTGAAAAAATATCCGGCCCCTGAGCGGAGGGGAGTTTGGACCGGAGGCCTTGTGTGAAGAGCGGGTGTCTGCAGAAGGACTGACACCCAATCGGGGCCCATGAGCCTGGAATTGTCTGGAAATTCTTCTAAAGGTGCTTCGGACAAAGAAATTGTCGGACAGTTCGATGTGTGTCGTTTAGTTGTTAGAAATATTGCTGGGGAACATAAATACACAATGGGCTAGATTTATTTAAGAAAAAAGGGAAAAGCCAATTATCCATCCATCCATCCATCCATCCATCCATCCATTTTCTGTACCTGCTTGTCCAATGCTGGGTGTCCGGAAGCTACAGTCACGAAGGCGGTTAGCCCTTATTACGAAGTCTCCTTGTGTGCTTTCTGACAGGAAGTGCTCATGGGGAAGATGTTTGCCCCTGGCAGTTGGTCCCCTGTTGTGTGATGGCCATGGTGCATGTGGCGCGTGTCACAAACCCCCCGTCCCCCGCCCCCCCAGGGCCACGTCGCTCCTGAAACGATCTAACGACCCCAGGCGGGTCGCGATGAAAGCCTGCATTTCCTGTAGGCGTGGGGGCCGTTTTTCCTAATTTGCTGGGGGAAGCGCTTAGGAAGGGAATGCTAACGAGACGGCATTCCTGATCCATCTTAATTTCGGAGCCCCCCCCTTCTTCCGACTGCTGCGGTTTGGGGAAAAAAGAAAAGAGTAACAGGAGTGAAAAAAAAAAAACAATTAAATCTCTCTTGCCGAGCGGCGTGACGCTTCCTATTCAGCAGAAATGAAAAACACGACACAATTTGTCACGGAGTCCCCCCGTCCAGCATGGCCACGAGGAGCAGATTATGCTTATTTTTCATTTGGACAGTGGGAAAGTCAAGCCAGGTGTTTGGCATCAGCAGAGTGTTCAGGTGTAACTGCGCTTGTGAAGGGACATTACGGGCGGCGAGGATGAAGAATGAGGCGTGCAGGGTGGGGGGGGGGGGAGGTGTCGCAGCGCCCCCCACCACCATCCTCGAGGGCGCCCTCGCTGGGCGGACAGGTGCCGCTGCAACTCCCCCCGCCCCAGATTCATCCCGAGCGCCGCCGCATCTCTTCTTATCACGCTTCATTTGCGATTTACGTCAGGATGCCTTTTGTCTGGATGCCAGATTTCAGATCGGGATGCAACGGCGGTGAGATCCAACGACGTAGCCGAGGATGCTGATCCGTTTTAACCCCTGCGGTCTGGGATTTTCATACATTATTTTTGTTGTGGGGGGCTGGACAAATCCTCCTACCGTTCGGCCACCATGGGTGTTTCTCAGTATCTGTCTCGTCTACACTTAGGTGCGTGTTCCGTCAACGAAGATCGGTTGCAATCCTAGGAACAGAAGTACAGAGGATGGTAAAAATCCCCAGATGTCATTCTTGCCTCGCCCCAAATATCAAGCATACATCAGTTGCATCCTCGTGAAATGAGACCATGATTCATTGCGCCCCAAGTTTGTCTTTGGGAGGGTTAGGGTTAGAAAGACCGGTCATGCCAAAACCAAGAGAACGATCCTGGTATTCTTGGTATTGAAACACCCTAGATTTCTACATTTGTCTTGCTGGAGTTCTGCCAGGATTATGGTTTGAACCAAGAATCACGGATAGGAATCAATCTTAGGGACTTCATGAGCAGATTCTACGCAAAGTGGGCTGATTTGACAGGTGTGCTTGGGGTTCCTCACTGTCCAAATGATGCTAGCTGATGATGTCATCTCCACATGACTCTCATGTGACTCCGGTCCATGGTGCAGCGTCCCGCTGGCTCAGCAAGGAAGGTTTGTCCTGGAGGTCTGCACCAGCTTCATCGTCATCTAATGCCCTGTCATCCTATTTTAACTCTTCCCATTTCCCTTCCTTTTCAATTTCACCCTGTGGAAGTGATGCACACCCACCATTCAGCGAGTCTGACTTTGGTCATGCCACTCGCCTTCCAGATGCTTCCACTCCAGAATCTGGGGAGGGGGGGGCTGCTTTGGTGTTACTTTAAACTCCCCCCACAGAGGCGTTGCTTGGATCGGTCCTGGGGGATGGGGGGCCCTGGGGCCCAAGATGGAGTAAGAGCTGCACCACTGTAGAGGATAGCAAGGCAAAAAGAAAACAACCAGCATGTGGAAACTGAGGTCTGGCGCAACGTGTAATTAAGACATTTTATTGGTAGGAGGTGTTGGGTCATCCGAATCGCAGCTACCTCGCCCGGTTTTGTCTGAACAGGACATTTCCTAACAAAAGCTTGTTGGGTGAAAATATGAAATAAGAAAAGTATCCAGCAAGCAAACCCCTTTGGTTTTGTTTGGCTATAACAGACAAGCAGGCTCCGCCCACAAGGCGTGTGGCGTGCCGGTGATATCCAGCGCAGATAC
>JAODKE010000033.1:96248-124223 GCA_026779605.1 Mormyrus hasselquistii | reverse complement strand
TGAAGCTGTCATCTATAATAAACTAATTACAAACATAAACATGGTTATGGAACATGGACCCAGATGGATTGTTCATCGTCATGTTCATGTTTCAGACTATTCCATCATTTGACTTAAACCCCGTGAAAGGAATGCATTTGTTCTTCCAAAACTCAAAAGACAACTTGGTATGGATCATTTTTTCTCATTCATTACAACATGCAGAGCACAGAAACACGATTCTCTTGTAAAATCTTATTGGAATTAAATTGTTCTGTCTATGTATTGATCATGGAATCGTCCCTCACAGGAGCCACTGAACACAGATAACAAGAATTACATAATGAATGAATTCAAAAACCTTGATGAGATTTCTGAGGCACTTTCCACTCTGAAAATCGCCATTGGGTTTCTGGAGTTGACATTTGGAGATCCAGACATGCTGCTGGTGGACTATATGAAGAAGGAACTGAGAATGGAGGACGGAGCGCGACGTTTAAGTCTGCCGGTAGAGACCAGCAACAACACAACCTATTTTTATGTGATATTCCACAATAGAAGTTAAAAAAAGTAGTTAATTACATAATTTGTAATATCATCTTGGAATTAATATGGCACTTTATAAATATGACAACATTAAATACATGAATTAGTTCATCTTTCTGGAGGTGGTTACAGGTATATGAGTTATACCCATTCATTTTTTAAATAAAATATTAAGTAATATTCATAGTAAATTAATGTTATCCTTTACTGACAGCTTTTACTGACATGCCACTGTGGTCTGACTCAGGTTCTGCAGTCGAGCAGAGTGAAGCATATCCAGTCGCTTTGGGAAGTTCTGTCAACAAGGAGGTCCATGATCCTTGTTCAGATGAAGCAGGTATTTTTATAATCATCCAAATAATAGATTTTTTAGCAATTGCGTTTGGAAAACACTGTGTCCTGCTTTCATGCAGTAGGGCTTGGTATTTCCATGTAATATGTTATTATAGATATATATAGGTATATTTATAATATAAATATGCGTTTTATGTATACTGCACCGAAAGAGACAACTATGTGTTGGTATTTAATTTTCTAGGATTAATGATAACTAAATTAAAAATAATTGGAATAAGAAATTGGATTTATGGAGGGTGGGACTGGACTGTGGGTCGGCCTGGGGGGGTTACCAACTAGGATCCTGAGGTGTTTTGTGGTGTGGTGGGTGCAGCAACGCGCTGCACCAGTGCATGCTCCCCAGCCTGACCTGACCATAAAATTCCTTGTACAATCCTTTTGAATCTGCTGAAGTTGCCTGGCATGAATGCTATGTTATAAATGAAGTACTGGACTTACATCCAGTGACGGGATAAAGAAGTGTTCAAAACCCACAATGTACTGCAGCAGAGGCAAAGAGATGTGTGTATACAGTATATACACTAGCTTATTACATCAGTAAATAATTTTGGTACTAAGTCACTGACCACAGGTAACTTACTGTTGTGATGCATCTAGCTGAAGTTATGTGTACTGTTATAGAAAAGCAATCACACTTCTGACCAGTCAGATTTATGAATTCAAGAATGTCATGGTATAAGTGCTGTCACCCACCAGCAGGTTTAGTCTGCCTCCTACTGGTCAGTTTATTAGTTATTTGGTTAGAAGGTTCACTGTAGTATTACCCTCCATGGGCTTTAAAGTCTCATTCTGATTTTCATACGGTACATATTGCAAGCCATGTAAAGTCTAAATATGGGGGTCTTGTACTAAAACTGAATCTGATTCACTGTTTGGATCTTGACCTCACTTTTGTTTCAGAACCCATTTTACATGATTGATAAACAGTTTCACAGTAACTTCACCGAGAAAGACATGAATGAACTGGCATCTCAGTTGTCAACATTTAGAAACATTGATTTGTTTATCACTGAACTTCACGATATGATAATGAACATGGAGATGAATGAAATGAAACCAGATTGGACGTAAGAATATTGTATTTTTATGATTTCATTTTAATTTACCTTCACTTATTTCCACTTTGACTCATTAAATTGTTGTATATTTAAATATCACGACTGACAGTTTCACATTTTCTAAAAATACTTCCTTTTATGTCAATCATGCATTCTACATTTAAATATGTTTTACAGCATAGATTTTTTTTTACATGTATATTACATTATTATTCCTTCTTTGACATACTGTGTCTATTCCTCCATATTCCAAATGCTTATCCTGCACAGTTTGCTGGGGCTTTGCTGTCAGTGAATTCTAATGTCAGTTATTCATTTTAATGTTACAGTATCATGGACACATTTAAAGGTTTCTTGGAGCGGAAGGAGATGGACGATAAGTGCATCGAGGACCTGCTGTATCCACTCACAGAACTTGGAGACTTGAAGATGGAAAACATCATAGCTCTGTGGAAACTAGTAGTGGAGAGAAGAACAGCATAAAGCACACCAGCAATCAGAGTGTGTGTAATGTGATTAGTTTTCACTTATAAATATAGGGATGCCCCCAACTGTAAACCTGAAACATTTAATGATAAATTTTCTCCCTTGCTCTTGTTCAAAGTGAAATAATTACTGTGTGGCTAGTAGCAAACAATGTATTTCCAAGAAGCATTATTTTTTCAGTTTTCCTTACCTTTGAATTCATGCTTTGAACGAATGCTTCTTGAAGGTAACATTTTATATGTGATCTTGCTATCATTTATACATATATATTATGATTTTGAGTCATATTAATCAGAAGAATACACATTTTTACTTGCTTTAATTGGCTGTGGATTTTTATTACATTTTTATGTTTTACTTGGCCCTTGATGCATGAACTTGCTCATCGTGTCATTTTAGCTTGCATTTATCTTTTCTTAAAACAGTAAAACAATACAGTAAAACTCTTTATTTGGAAGTTACACTTCTCTCTGCTTTTGATAGGTAATCTTTTTGTTAGACCTTCCAAGTATTTCAGAAATAAAATTGATCTTTCAAAACCCGTTTTGCTGTTTTATCAAGCAGGTCGCTGCTTTTTATTGGCTTAGGACAGGAGTTGCAATCCATAATGCTGAGCATCACTCTGCCTCAGTAGGACAGTTCTAGGATGACCCTGATAGACAGTGAGAGAGAGGTGTACACTACTGTTCAGAAGGTAGGAATCTACAGCTTAGGGTTTCAAGGGTGGCTAGAGGCCAACCTCATCTGTGTATTTGTATTCATTGGTTTTTGTTCCCCAGTGTTACTTTCCATCCTAATTGTCTTGTCCATGGTTTGCCTTGCCTGTAATCTGTTCTGGTTTTGTTGTTATTGTCTTTGTGTTGTATCCCTAGTGTATGGTTATGTTTCCTAGTTTCAGTGTCTATTTAGCTTTCTAAGATAAGTGTGTGTTATTGTTAGTTAAATCTACCTGTTGCTTGTTGCCCTGTGTCTCTATTGATTGGCTGTACTGGTCATGGTCCTCTCCTGCACCCTCATTGGCCAGTTGTCTTGGTGTATTTATTTAAGTGCCTTTCCTGCTCAGTTCTGTAGTCAGTCATTGTGTATATGTTACTGCATGCTACTCTGCCTGTGTCTCATAGTTCTGTTCCCTGTGTTGCCCCGTTCCCTTAGTTTGTTATTTTTGTATTTCTTTTTAGTTGGTTTTTCTCCTGTTTTGTCCTAACCCCCCCATGCTCTCTTTTGTTTGGTGTTTTCCCCTGGTGTCTTCTGTTTGTTCAGTAAACCCTGTTGTCTTGGAGCCACTCAGTGGATCATCATCCCTTTGCCCTGCATGCATTACGCTGCATCTTAATAATTTTTAAAATTCCATCATATTCCAGAAATTCCAATATCACTGGGAGCCCTGATCTTACAAAGGTGTGCACTATTCCCTTTGCCAAGTAGTGCAAACTCGGTTTAGCTGTAATTTTAAGAGAATTGGAAGCCCTGGTTCACAGCTGTGCAGAAGAGTAAAAACATAAAAAGTGAAAATAACTGTAAGGAACAAAATATGGACTTAATGATCAGTATCCACAAGAAATTAACCAGCGTTGGAAGATACTGTACCCTCTGCTTAAAAAAAACAGGGAAAACAATAAATGTACTGTTTTGATTGTAGATAAATTATACATTGGTGGTCATCTTTACCGGGACTCTAAAACAACGCCATGGCTTTTCTAATATACTTTTTATATTTGTTATTAATCTCTGCGACCTCATGCCTTACAAATAATGTTTAATTCCCCCTCTTTTGTATTTTTTTATCGTCTTATGTTGTAATATGTAACGTCTTTGTTTCACGTCTTATGTTTAGACTCTGCATAGATTCCACAAAAAGAAGTATGATGTCACAAGTGCACTCACATTTCGTCTTTCTATTTTCCCTCCCCAGCTTCTCCCACCCCCAAATGTTGATCACAGATGTAGAATATTCATATATTCAGATTTAAACATACTGTAGCCGACTTCTTTCCTCTGCAAATTCACAGGTGAATTCTGGCTTACAAATTGAAATACAAAATAATTATGTGGGATATTTCATTCCCACATTGGTTATAGTAGTACAGCATTCTTTATTAATCTGTGAACTAGCTCAGATGCATGGGAGACTGAACTCTCTTTGGAGGAGGAATGAAACTACTTTTTCTTTAATGCCCCTCCTCACGCGAGATTTCACATTAATTTACCATACAAAGAACACCACCACCACCTAGTGGAGAACATGACCTTTTCTCATTACAACAATTACCCTGATAAAAATTATTCTAAAATGAATTTACTACAACAGAAATTTGGTGATGTTAAAGAATGTAAAATATTTACAAATGAGATGAGGGATTCAGTCTTATATTTCACGCGGTGATGTTCGCAGCAGGGGTCATCACCATAGCAAATTTCAAAAGGGTCTGGCTGCAGCCGCACAGAACGTGCACTCTCAGCCACAACAGGAAGTGCAACCGGGGGGTCGTTTCCTATTTGCTAAATTAGTGGTAATAAAGTGTAAACACGCTTGGTTGGTTTGCTACGGGGAGACGGCGGGGCCGAACTATTTGTGAACCCAGACCCGACCCGATGGGTCGCTGCATAAAATTCTTTTGTAATTGTAGCTGAAGTCTTGTGTTAATCTACGCTCCCTTTACAGCTTCCGACGCTATTGTAGGTTCATTACACTGGTGGGATTTCTTGTTTCCTTTTTGGTTTTTTCCTTAGAAGCCTAGAATTGGCTTTAAAATGTCGGAGGCGAAGGATTGTGGACAATTCCCAAATTATGAGAGCGCTACTACTACAATCGGTACTAGGTTTTGGGTCGCAGGTTCCCACGGCCTAGGAACTATTGAAAAAAGGGTAATTTTAGAGAAAAAAAATCATATAAATTAAACAAAGGGTTAAAGTTGAATGAAAGGTGCTGTGTCATATAGTGTTAAGGTAGTAGCATAATTTGCACCCATTTGGGCATCATAAACTCCCATTGCCTAGAAACCATTGAAAGAAATCTATTTCCCCCTTTTTCCTTTTAAAATTATCATTTAAAATACAATAAAGTGTTAAAAATAAAAACTGTGTATGTCAGGTACGTGTAGGATGTACACCCATTTTGGAGTTACTGGATCCCATTGCATTTAAGTTATTGCAAGCAATCAGTATTTTATTATTCTGACAGTAAATTCGTTGACGGTCCCTAAATCAGCGGCGCGCGAGCGCCTCTGAGGCTGTGGAATTGTTCTGGAAGTCTTTCGACCGCCTTATGCCGGCTAGCGTGAGTGAAGCACCGCAGCTAAATCTGGAGAGTGTGGATCTAAATATCCGTCGAATATTCAACCTAAAACTGCATGACTTCAGCTCGATCCTATACGCGGCGCGTTTTCAGAGATACGCCGGAATTAAACTTACGCCACATTATTTACAGGCACTTTTATCACCAACATTTGCAGCCATTAACTCATAGGTGGTAGTAACAGTCAAATGACCGTTTCAATCTAGTGACACTGTGATTTTGATAATTTATTTTATTTTTACTTAACCGTTCCTTCCACCCTTTCATCCGTCTCTGCTATTTGACGTTTAGGAAAATGCCAAATATAAATTAACGATGCAAAATTTTCAACCCAAGACAGACACAACACTGAAGAGATGACAAAGACACTGTTTGAATAGTAAGTTTGTGGTTTATTGTAAAGCTGTTATCTCATTTTATCCTAACTTAGAATATATCATTCTATTTGATCTCAGCCATTGCTATCTTATCTCATTCTATCTTAACTTAGCATATCATGCTATTTTATCTTAGCCGTTCCTATCTTATCTCATTCTGTCTTAACTTAGCACATCTTATCCTTATTAACACTTAAACAGTATCTCTAGGTAGTCTGGCATTACTCAGTCTACGAATGAGTAACTGATATGGTGTGTTATACAGTATGTATGTGGTTGAATTGATTAATTCATAGCCTAAGCATACTGTTTCTTTAAGAGCAGGTAACGCCAACTTGTTTTCTATGCACAGTCTAGTTTGATTCCTCATAGTGGAAGAGTTGTTAAGGAATAGGTGATTGGGACTGTTCATCATTTGATTACTACTACTTATCATGAAAAAGAGGCGGGAGCGGGAGAGATACATGCTGCACGCGGGTTTCGCGCGGCACTAAAAGTCCTGTTTTTTCGGTCGTATTCTGTTTGTAATATCGGGGACATAGTATCTTTTGCTGAGAATCTAAGACCCATATTACTATATACGCTTAGATATAGCACGCCTTTTGAAAGTTTAGTTCAGAGCTAAGTTTGAGCTTTGGGTAACTACGCCACCTCATCACGTTGGCTAGGCGCTAACTAGTATTAGCATTCGGACGCCATTTTGCACATATTTTCTGTTTCTCCCTTCCCACTTTGTAGTGGGGCACCTATGTAGTGTGGGTTGTTTTCTTTTTGTTTGGGAGTGACGCCTTAATTGTAACTGTAGTAAGCCTTGGCAGCACCGTGCATACTGCATCTACGAGCTGCTCAGATAGCGCCTCCAGCTGCCGTGAGGCGCTGTAGGTTCCTCTGAGTGGTGTACGCGGAGGCCGTTTCACCTGGATAGCACCACCAGTCGACCAGGATAAGGCTGTTGTTCATCTGGCAGCGCAGGACAACGAGACGGTGGACGGAGTGGTGGGGAAAAGTGAGGTGAGTATCAGAGACTGTCCGAAAAGTAATACAGCTACGCGCGCCATCGCATCACCTCAGGCCTGCAACGGGTTTTTTTTTTGTTTGTTTAATTTCGTAACCTACTTTTTACTATATATTCTACTTTTACTATACTACTCTATACTTTTTACTATATTCTGTTTAAGTATTGTGTGTAATTGTAAATGGTTTTATTTGGGGAGTTGTGATACGATTACTGGTTGTGATGGACCCTATTGCTGTGTTGACGCATGCGTTGTTGCCTGTTGCATAAAGGAAGATCATTCCTTTTTCTTTTTTCTTAATTATTCATTGTCTGAGAAAAATGGTTGTCATTTATTTTGTGAAAGTTTGTTTTGTTTCTGTTTAAACAACATCTGTTGAAGGGTCTCTGTAAATAGACTTTAAGGGGGCTCAGAACGGTGATAGCCAGAGAACCCAGGTCAGCCCATTACGTTGAAGTAGGTAGAGAAGGGTTACATCTATTATCCATCCTACCCCATCCATAGCCCACAAGTCCATCAGCGATAATGTCTCTGTCATTTCTCCGTCTCCCGCCATAACCCATTAATCCGTGTATCCTGAGCATTTTATGCTCTAATTATGTTCTGATAAGGTCTCTTAAGCCAGGGCTTCACTTTCAGCATGTCTCCCACACTCCGTGCCGAACCAGGCTTGTCCGTCTGATGATGGCGCAGGAGGTAGTGCTATCGTTTGGGAACCAGAGGGTTGCAGGTTTGAGCCCTGATTCCTCCTGACCCCATCAAAGTGTCCTTGAGCAAGACACTGAACCCCAAATTGCTCCCGGTGTGCAGGTTGGTACCTTGCATGGCACCGGTGTGTGGATGGGTGAATGTGAGGCATGTATTGTAAAGTGCTTTGAGTACTCGTAGGAGTAGAAAAGCGCTAGATAAATGCAGTCCATTTACCATTTCATAGCCGGCCTTCATCGCAACGAAACACCTGCATGTTCATGCTCAAAGATTTATATTTATTTTCCAAAGGCACAGCTCATCGCTAAAAATCAGAATAAAAAATAAGATTGTTTATGCCGTACATGCGGCGATAGCTGTCTTGCACATCCGAGAGACTCTGCTTCTGTCACAGGAACAGACAGGGAACCCAAACGGCAAAGCTTGACCTGGTTCTCCCTGGCAGCAGCCCCGACGTGTGGGTGGAGTCGCCGGGACGTGCCAGGCTGGGCTTTTTCCAAATTGCGGCTCGTAACGGCTCCCGAGAACAGACAGGACATCGCAGATACCGCAGGACCGCCCCTGTCCGTGCATCAAGACGTTCTGTCTTAATTAAAAACCAATCATTACAGCCTTCTCCTGCACCTGCCAATAGTGATCTGGGGGCCGTCTGGATGCCAATCAATCAGCATGTCAGCCTGCGGGGCCCCGCCCTCCTCCTCTGATCCTGCAGGAAGGTGAGGTTTCCCAGGGTTACCAATTATCTATTCAATTTAGGCTGTCCTCCCAGTGGTGGGGGCGGGTGCTGGTGGGGGCAGAGCCTTCTAGGATCCCTGGGTCCTCTAGGGCTGAAGTGCATAAGCCAGTTCGCTCGTAACATTGTGGTATGTTCACGCTTGTGCAGCACGACCAGCAGGGGGCAGAAATGTTCGCATTGCAGCTGGGAAAATGTCATATATAATGTACAAAGAATCCATAAATACCAGGGTGACTCTGTGAGGGTCCATGATTTATTTTGAAGCGCTTAACTGGCAGTCCCGTCCAGATTAAACTGGATTCAAGCATGGGGAGGGGCTCGGATGATGTTGGGCTGTGGGCCTTTTCCATCGGGATTTTGGGGGAGGAAAGTCCCACGTGTTGGAAGAGACTGGAATGGGAAAGCCCGTACCATGTGATTCAGGACGGGGGTGGGGGGCGCTAGTGGGGGTGCGGGGCTGCATGTGACAGCCTTCTGCAGTTACAGGCACGCTGACACACCTTACACGCTCTCTCTATCTTAAATTGAGCTTGGGGGAGGGGGGGTTCTCTGATTGGAGTGACACGCTGGGCAGGAAATTCCCATCTCCTCGTCTCCCCCCCCCCCAAGAGTGGTAGTGTCCATTAGCAAAATTTCAATATGCGTGCAGGAATGCAAGGAAACAGGACAGACTTTCAGGGCTCTAAATAGTCATGGACAGAGAGAGGGAGAGAGAGAGAGAGAGAGAGAGGAAAAGGTAATTCAGATGGGCAAGGAATCTGCATTAATGACCTGAAGCCAGGTACATGTACAGGGGTGGGGCCACAGGGACAGGAAATATGATTGGTCCCCAAAATGTCCGCTCCCTTGTCACTCACTCATTCACAACATATCATTGGCTAATGATAAGATTGGTCCCCCTAAACGAGTTAGGGCCCCTCTTATGCCGACACCTAGAATCGCCCGTGCCTGCAGCTACATTTACCGCCTGCCTGCGGACTTTTTACCACTGAAGTGAGTCAAGGGGGCATTAATAAGCTCAGATGCTAGGCTTTCAGAGAGAGGGGGTGTCATAAGATCCGAACGGCGCCAGACGCGAGTGCCTCCCGCTCGAGGATGCGGCACAGGAAATACAAACCACTAATGGTGAGCGACGCATGTTAACTGGCTCTGAAAGCGCCATCCCCATGACGACGGTATGAGCATCATCTGGGCACCGGCAGGCTTACCCTAACCCATAAGCCCATAAGGGTTCTCTTCCGGTCAGCAGAAAGAGCAGGGTGGTCAGTCGGCTTTGTGGAGCTGCATGGCAGGGCACTGCCCTCGCTACGAATATTACATCCGCAGCCGCCTCATTCCCTGCGAGTGACTTTGCATTTTCCTGTGATTCCTGCCCCTATTTCGTACTTGATCCTCCACAGCTGCTGCATTGGCTCTGAAATTCATTGTTTGACACTGAGCTACTTCTTATCTACTTTAAAATTGTGACCTTTTATGAAGTTTTGACTTTTATAAAGTACTTACTTGCAACCCCAGATCCGGAATCAACAACTACTTGCAGGAGTCATGATGTTTCAGTGTTCTAACTTAATTAAATGAAACGGCTGGCAATCTATACATTAAGAGTACATTTCCATGTGCTGTGAGGGTCAGGGTAACGATCAGTAGTTACCTAATCCATCCTGATTACCAAATAAGCGAGAGAGGAGGCTCTAACGTCCGTTTTCCTGACCAGGAAAAAGATTAAAATGGCTTTCCCTGTGGTCTAAATATTTAATTTCTTAATAGAGGACACTGCTGCTGACATTAATTTTATAGGACTAGTGAAGTCATTAATGAAGTTGATGTCAAATGGCAAGTAGTGATATTAATTTGTGGGGAGAAAAAAGAGCGAGTGAAGCTTGGGATTTGTGTGTGGCGGAGACGGCGGACGGAGAGCAGGAGGCAGCGGCAGGACGGCTAATCGCCCTGCATCACGTCTGCCAGCGATTCTAGTGCGAGGGCTCCGTCTTAGTGACTGCGTGGGGGAGGGGCGTCATAATAGTGGGGTGGGGGGCATGTTTATAAGGGGTGCGGAGAAAGTGATGGTGAACAACCCGTGTGCGCGGGCGGGGGGTGGGTGTTCTCACATGGTGAAGTTGCATGGGCTGTATTTTCACTCGAAGTTGGGGGTAGGAAGAGGGGGTTTGCTAAAAAAATGTATTCTCTACCCTGCCCCCCCCCCCTTTATTAACAGAAGTCAGGAACTGGAAACTTGGTGAATGTTTGTAGCTGTTTTTCACCTGGACGACAGGAATGGGGTGTTTCTCAATGTCAAGAACGTGAAGATCGCTCTTGGTTTTTCGCTGGTTTTTACAAGACCGGTCTTGCTAACTTGTCTCCCAAGAACGAACCTGGGCACAATGAATCGTGGGATTGCTCTCGCTTGGCGAGGATGCAGCCGATGTATCCGTGATATTTGGGGTGGGGGCAAGAATGACATCTGGCCATTTTTACTGTGCTCCGTGTTTCTGTTCTTCAGCGATGGAAGACATAAGACGGGTATGCGCAGACGCAAATGCGCAGACGCAAATGCGCAGACGCAAGTGTGCTAAGGTACGCATACTGGGGAGGATTCACTCCCTGGTGTGTCAGCTTGACGGCACAAGACGGATATGCGCAGACGCATATGTGCTAAGGTGCGCATACTGGGGAGCACCCAAGGATTCACTCCCTGGTGTGTCAGCCTGACGGCACAACTGGCATTAAGGGGGTGTTAAAGGCCGTCAAGGCCTTCCATTCATGTATGCCTATGATTTAATGACTCTATTCAAATCGATCGACAATAGGCTCCACTGATGATTTCATTTTGATTTTTGTGCTTTTTTCCCGCTCTGATAAATGAGAATAGTGATATTTTCACTGTAAATGTTTTAAAGTGACATATGTTTTAGGTGCAGAGCAGTGGTGGGGTAGGGGGGGGCTTGGGGGGGAGAACATTCCTGAAAATGTGAAGTGTTGTCACCAAGGAGAAGCCTTTATGTCCAGCTGCTGGTCACGTTTATTCACATTCATTATCATTCCAACACATGCATATTGTTTTGGAAAAAATGTACAAATGACAGTTTAAGGGTAAATATAGCAAGGCCTCATAATTGGGCTCATCCTTGCAGTTAAGGGATTAAAAAAACCTAAAAAAAATACATACATGAACTACACTTGAACAAGGCACTTACTTTTTATGATTTGTGAATAATTCATTGTAAATTTATTAATAATTCCCAGGAATTCATGAATAATTACTGGAATTTAATTAATTCGATTAATTACAGCCTTGCTGCACGTAGAGGGATGATTAGCTGTGAGTTAAGTCCCTGGGAATGTGGGTGATTATTCTAAAGGCCGTGATGTCACAGCAAAGATCACAAAGCACTGTAAATCGCGATCGGGCCCAAACCCCGACTCCGTCAGCAGCTGCCCTCTCCCCTCCAGCCCCTTTTAAATGTCGCTGAGCATTTGTTACGGGACGGGAGCGACCTGACGAGCTGCGTTACGTCACCGAGGGGTTTGCCAGCTAGGGGGAGCCACTGAGATATAGCCCCCCCACATAAAGAAGGACTTTAGTAGATACAGAAGTCAAGGAGGAACATTTAATGCAGGCTGACCTTTTGAAAAGGGCAGGCTCTGTGTTCCTGCTCTGTACCCCATCCTCTCTTTATTTACATTTGGTGGGGGGGGGGGGGGCTTTCAGTGAAGTTTACACATGCTGTTTTCCATTTGGTCCTGGGAGACGATCCATCTTACCCTCGTTCCATCTCTCTCTCCCGTTCTCTCTCTTTCCCTCCTTTTTTTTCCTCCGTGTTATACGCTCGCTAATTTATCCTTTCGCTACGGTGTCCTGTCATCTCCTCGTTTTTCTTGCCATGCTTCTAATCTGAGAAAATCCCGGCCGAATCCTTTGATTGTGTGTTTGGACGCCGTCCACTTCTAAGGGAGACATTTAATGGGCTCCCCGGCACTTGTTGCACCCCATTCGTCTGGCAGGATGGCTGCAGACGCTTGTTTTAATAAGTGCGCTTGCCATTTAATTAACCGGGGGGACGGCCACTCTTCATCACGCTATTTATCTGTGATGTGGCAGCGCTTCTTGTTTAACTTTCTTCATCTTCGAGGGGAGTCTGCCCCCCTGAAATTTGACTCCTCCTGTTTCTCTTGAGCTCCTCATTCAACGAAGATGTCGATCGGAGGCACCTGTAAGGCTGCAACCTTCCAATCACGGCAACCAACAACCTGCCAGTCACAGGCACAGTGTCCTAATGTTACCCCCTAATGCACCTGTCCGGCGCTCGTCAAAGGCATGCACTGACTTACAGCCCATGCTAACTGACCGGCGCAAATGAATAAGTTGAATTTGAAAGACAACTAACGTTTGAGGGAAAAAATGTAGTCCCTGAGGACGACCCTTAACCCTTCAGTTATACATCGCGTTGGAGAAAGGCATCTGATAGACAAAATGCAAATGATCAAATACAAGATGGATCCGGCAGAGGCCGTGTGCAGACCTGGGGGCATTCGCTCTCTTTTGTGGCGTCTCGCACTTAAGACGATGACTCAGAGGGATAATTAGATCTGCAATCTGTCCTTCCTCTCCTTTTCTCACCGGTCACGTCTCGACCACCTTATCAGAGCCCCGATCGGCACCATCAGCGAGGCGGTTCTGGATGCTTCCCTGTGCCGCCACATTTCTGTCAGGCGGCCCATAATTTGCCTGCTAAATCGGGAAGGAGCAAACGACGTTCTCCTCCGGGGTAAAGACAGAATTAAACGCCATGTAGCCACACGCTGCCGTGAGAAGGATTACAGCGGAAACGAATTCTCCTTAAATGCATTTTCTTGCTGGCTTTCCGGAAGACGGCTGCGCGGTCTCTCTCCTTAGCTAGAACATGCGCTTTTCATGGTCCTTCCCTGCGGCTGGTCGCGTGCCACAGACAGTCAAAGCGAACTTTCCGGCAAAACTGAGGTAGGAGGAATTAGCCGGTGGAGCTTTGTTTTAATCCACTTTGCGGTGTTTACACCGTTAATGAATACAGGCTCAGAAGCAGAAGCCCCATTTCCCGAGGGGTGGCGAATCGGCTGGGGGCCCCCGCTCGCTGCTTGGTGACCTGCCCGATTAACGAGGGCGAGGCCCCTGCCTGTCCTCTTCCAGGGGCCTCCTCTTGGTGAGGCATGTCCTCTCACTCCCGCAGGCGACATTTCTAACCGGCTAAAACCAAAACTTCTCTACAAAACAGGAAGGCGAATCTGTGTCACGTATCACTAATCATTCAGAGCGTGGGATTGGCTCCAGACTCAGCACGACCATGGAAACTGGATAAGTGGAAGATGGCGTAATGGAGGGATGGAAGGATAGGTAAAACCATCACACAGCCACTGAATGAACCGGAGAATGGCCCAGTAGAGGCTCAGAGCCATGGTCTGCCAAGGAATTTGAGCTATCGGCACTAGTACCTGAGCTAGTCTTAGACAGGTCTCAAACAGGTACGGTGTCCTGACGGATAGGGAGGAGCGGGCAGAACCTCGTCTTCTGCCGTCACGGTTATATATAGCGATTGTTTTCACAAACAGCTCCACGCTAAATATAGGAGCCATTTGTCTTGTCATTAGACGCCGGGATAAAAAGGTCGAGGCTGCGACTGGATTAACGCACTGAGCTACCGGACTTTTACACGCCGCTAATGAACTGTGGACACGCCAGGCCCCTGCACCGCGCGCCTGACCGAGCCGCTCCAAGTCCCGCCGGGGGGCCGCTGCCAGACAGAAGGGTGCGCGCCAGCACACGCTGGGGTGTGGGTCCCTCACACTTTTAAGCGGGCACTGCCTAATCCCGGCTATCATAACGGGGCCCAAGCTGGGAGCCCCAGGGGAGGCCCCCCCAGCCCGAAACCATGCTCTCAGGGGCAGGGGGGCAGTGGTTTTGGATGTTACACAGCTGGACATACTGCCATTGAAGCGTGTTTTGAACAGCGTGTGATTTCACGCTGGGAGATGGATGGACCTACGTACTCAAAAATAGGAACATGGCTGCGAGGTGCTTTTTAAATACGTTATAAAATAAAATAAAATAAAAATGCTACCCACATCACATGTCTGCACCCAGCTTTTTTACTGCGGTACGGAAAGCTCCAGAAACCTCAATCCCTATAACTTCACGGCAAAACATTTTATTTGTTTTATTTCATTGTGCTTTATTTTATACAATATAATATTTTATACATCAGCTCAGACTAGTCAGTTTCGGCCCCCGAATCACAGAGCCCCACTGTGGTTGTCTTCCTGCTTCCTGGTCAGCCACACCTCAGACCCCCCCGAAACGTCGTGGCCGCTGTCCCGTGTTGTCCCTTGTCCCGCTATGCGTGGGCCTCTTACGCACGCGAAGGTGGGCAGCAGTGCAGCAAGCGCGGCCGGGGTGGGTGGGCGTCCCCCCTGACCTCCCCGCAGCCTCGACTCACGGCCGCTGAGGTGAATGGAAAGCCGTGCATTAGTGGTTTAATGAAGCTCAATGAGGATTTGATCACGCTTACGCCGATGGCCGCTGCACTATTTTTAGTCTCTGTGGGGTACGGCGTTCAGGCTTTGTGGAGCTGATCTCAGCAGTAACAGGGCGGGCCCTCCTCTCGGACCTCAAAAGGCACTGGCGCCTAAGCTTCGCCCTGACACCAGGCGGGTGTCGGTTTGAAGGCCGACCCTCCTGAGGCTTTCTGGGATGCAGCGTCTTAGTGCATAGACAAGATTAGTGGTTGAAGCTGGGATTTACAGAGGCTGGGGGGGAAGGGCAGGTGGGTATGGGTTCCAGAGAATCTCATACACACAGCCTGAATTATGTTACCCGTACGGACTGAAAAAATCTCCCACCAGACACTCATTCTCAAATCTGTGTTCTTTGCTGTGATGCACAGGCTTGGCTGGAGTGTAAAACTCAATTTATGTTGAATTCAGGCTGAAAAGGGAGAATCACAGTAAAGTTGTCAGAGGAAACGGCCAGCTGGGTTTACGACGCTGACCTTGTCCCAGAAAATCAGAAGCTGTCTGCACTGTAATGCCGCCGTCAGTCTAGCGTCAGCCCCATCACGTTAGTGGTCTGGCCCGCCTTCCCTGCTCCCCTTGCAGGGAATCCCCAGCCAGAGCAGTACACCTCTGTGGAGCGGGGGGGGTTTGTGCTGGTGGTGAAGCCTGCTGGGTTGGCACTGGCGGCTTGATAAGTTGGCGCCTATGTCACGTGACGGGGTTGTGTCAGTCGATGTGGCGATGCGCCTTTGGAAGCTTATTATGGCTCTGAGTAAGGATTGGGAGATTGCGGGGGGGCTGGCTTAGTCCCACACGGCCTCGCTTTATTGGGACTCTTCCTTGACAATCCCATGATTTTTCCCATAATTGGAATGACTGTGTTTGTTATCCCAGCATTAATCGATGAATCAGCCCTATCACCGTCAGGTACATTTCTGATTTTCTGTATGTGGTTATTATGTGTTATATTCCCCTTTGAAGGAGGGGCAGGTCTTGGCCAGACTTGCTCACGGCAATGCCGGATTCCTGCCTCAGTGCCTCAGTCAGCACTAGCCTTTCCATGGCATTGCTACGACTAAGGGGCCGTCCATAAACTACTGTAGCCATCACAGAAAAGTAAAGAGGAAAGTGCCATAGTGGTTTAACAAATTTCAGGGATGGAGGGGCTCCCTTAACGTGTCACCACTTTAACCAGGTCAATCATTCAATCCAAGCAATGGTATTTGAAGTTTCTTCGAGTAAATTTTCCAGGCAGCTAAAATATCACAGCAGTTCAGGTACATTGTCACCTCTGAGCTACAGGTAGTAGTGACAGTATGTGGTTACGTGGAGCAAGATCGATGTGACTTCGCCGGCATGTCCGAATGGTGGCATGAGGTGATGTAACAAGCATGGGAGGTAGCCTTTGTGGGCGGGGGTAAATAAACTCCTGTTTTCAGAGGATGCATGTTAGGGTGTGGGATGCAGGAGTGTGTGCTAACGGCTTACAGAGGCACGAGAACGCGACGCCCCACAGCTGTCAGCTGCCGTCACCATCGTAGTTGTTATTTTACGTCCTGTCTGTAATTTGAATGAGCGGCCTTTCTTAGGGCGCCTAATCGGACTGCCATTTACGCACTCTGAGCACGGCTACGTTCTGCTTCCTCGGGTTATTTTTGGCTGCGTGTGTGTTTTTTATTTGTAAGTAGCACGCAGGGTAATTAAAATAAACTGTTTACGTCGTGTTTGCAAAGCACAAGGACAAAACGCACCGCGAGAGGGACGGCAGTCACCGGTGATCTGGAGTGGCAGCCGTTAAGCGCACAGGAGCTGGGATCCAGAGTGCTGGGTTGGCAGATGTGCTGACATTTCTGTTGCAGCCCTTGGCTTCGATAATTCGCAGAGTCCAAATGGGTGTTTACGTTTATTCTCTTGGACGAAATCGCACGTTGAGCACCCCGACATTACCGAGCACGTTACAACAATGCGGAAAGTACAAAATATATAAAACAAATGCATTCCTTTACACGGAAAAAGGGGTTAATTACAGACTAATATTCACACTGAGGCAAAGCAAAACAATAGATAAAGTTTCCAGGCCCTTCTAACTAATGTTTGCCTAAAATGTCAAAAATACATGCAATTACCTAGACAGTGAGATTTAAACCATCTTAACATTATCAAGCTGACAAAAAAACTACAATATAAAGAAAAGTAGAATGTATATCCACAAGACACAAACATTTCTCCACACACTCAATCTGCCTGCTTTTTTACCACTTCACTCCGATCTACGGAATTTCAGTTTCGACAAAAAACAAACTCAAATGTAACATCATGGGGTGACAGTTCCTGTTAGATGGCCGGGCTCGCTGTCTGAACTCCGAGATCACCTTCGGTTCCCCGAAACGCTGTACATTTCGATGAGAGGCTCTTTGCAGAAGGCGACAGGTTAACACACGCTTGACGATCCCCCCAGTCGCTCTCGGGGCAGCGATGAGGTGCAGGTCACCAGGGCACTGTGAGGATTCGCCAGCATACACAAGCAGCAGTGACAACAGTTACCATTGTTTTTTTTCTTTTGTTCCTGGCATTTCGTGCTGAATGTGGGACGTCATTATTACAGCAGTTTGGGGGGGGGGGGGGGGGCTCTGTTGGGGGAGATTGGCCGGGAAGTGTTTGTGGTGGGGGGGGGGTGGGCGGTGTTTGGTGTTTTTGTGTTTTTTGTGTTTGTGTTCAGTGCTTCGCCTGGTGGTGGGCGGGGGGGGGTGGGGGGGGGGGGTGGGGGGGGGGGGGGGGGGGGGGGGGGGGGGGTGTTTGGGGGGGGGGGGGGGGGGGGGGGGGGGTTGGGGGGGGGGGGGGGGGGGGCAGTCGAGTTGGATTCCTCAGTCTCCAGTGTTAATGGTTCATGAACGGTTTCACAATCGCTGGGAAAATCTGAGCGTGATGTTCAGTTCTCCAGTTGATAGCTCCGCTGAGGCCTTCAGCATTTCAGCCGCGCTGACAGACCTGCGCTCCGAGTCTGGACCTGCGGGTACATCTCAGCGCAGTCCGTCCGAATCTGCCTGCACCCTCACAATAAGTGCTTACAAAGACTGTAGCGCATTACCGTGAAACTTTGACTCGAATTAAACCCTTTGATGGAAAACCTGGCTCACAGCTGTGCCCAGATTCCTGGAACGGGTTCGGCGGCCTGCATTTATGATGAGTAAACCTGCCGTCGGAGGAAGGCCTACTGCCGTCGGGGGGGAGCCTACTGCAGCCCGATATGCAGAGTTGTGTGTTTCGCTGCTTCGATGGCGAGTCGAGGGCTGAAACAACAGACAAGCCTAAAAACATAGCGGCCGAGTCTAAGCCCAAGCCCGGGTCAGTAGCCACAATGGTGAATTGATTACATTCAGTGTTACAGCAGCTCCTTCAGTTGAGGATCTGAAGATTTCTGGACACGGATTTGTATAAGTGGAGGGATGTCATGAAGGTTTTTTTCCTTTTTTTTCTTGCCAAGCTTTTTTCTTGGAAAGGGGGGAGAGTTGGCTTCCACATAGACCTCAGATCTCCACCTGACATTCTGTAGACAGAAGTGCTGACTGATCAGTGTTTTAATTGACTTCCAGGTTTAAAGATCAGTAGGATCCTCCCGGCTGCCAGAAGCCTCCGATGAGTAGAGAAGATCTGAGGGCTGAAGTCGGGCACCGTCCCTGGGCCTCGTGTTGGGGAGGCGTCGGGGGGCGCCGGTCGGCTCCGTGCCGGAGGAGGCATCATGAGCTTTGATCGCAAACCGCATCCATTCGGAAATAAACAAATTGCACTCGAACTTGCCGATCAGCACAATCTTGGTGTTTCCCGCAGCTCGACAAGCTGGCAGAAGCTGTTTCTTGTAATTATACAACTGACAGTTTTGAGAGTTTTCACACCGCTGCTGTTTGCCTCTTCGGAAATGATTCGATATCGGCAGGAGGATGTAAAAATCTGCAAGGCACATGGTGAAAGTGAACGTTAATCTGAAAGGCATCCAGCTGGCCGTCGGTGCACCCTTGGTAAAACGACTGGCAGCGTTGTTTACGAGTAGCGTTACAGTGAGTAGTAAATCTCTTGTCGATAAAACTCGCCTACAACAAGTGTGCAGCCAAACAGCTCATCCCCACTTCCTGTGTGGGCCCCTACCACCGTGTCCTTGTGCGACGTCTGGTTATCGGGCCGCACGCAAGCACTAGTGTCCCACTGGCAGGTCATTAGCTTCCAAATCCAGGGCACAACTTGAGGATCCAGTGCTCCTCGGGAGGGAGGGGGGAAGTAAGAAGGAAGTGGGTCGGGAAAGAGCTTGTGAGTCACACCTGGCCCCTTATTGGCTGTCGCCTGATGGGCGTGTCTGACCTGAGGACGCAACAGCCAATCAGTCACATGGTCAGCAGGTGGAAGCCACGCCCCACCTCCCGTGCTGGCCACACGTCCCCTCCCTCGCTGCATGGCCGTACATGGGGGCTTGCAGTCCCAGACATGGACAGGGCCACAGGAGACGGTGCCCAATCTATAACGTGCAGAGAGACTTCAGTCACGGCAGCTCATGTCAGATTCAAACCGAACATTCTCACATCACAACGTGGCATGTAGGTGGACCTGACTGGCTGCCCCTGCTTTGCTACTTAACCTGTCCTAGTTAAAATGCAGTTCACAAGGGAGGAGTGTGGGTTCATGAGTGACACCCCCCCACCCCCCCCAACCCGCCCCGCTGCTGTGATGTAACATTTATCCTGCTTTGATACAAAAATGATCCATACGGCTGTTTTAATCACTCGGTTTGAGAACTTCACACGCGCCCCCCTGTGTATTAAGGCCCCATTGCCAATTTTTTTAAATTAAGCATCATACATCTGTAAGAGAGGGGCTGTTTTTTTTTTACCCCAAGCTAAGTTCGGAGATTCGGCGTCTCGCTGCATGTGCTGAATACAGAGGGACAGACATTTCCGCTCCCGCGTTTTCTGTCTGGGCAGAACAGCGAGCCAAAACTCGACACAGGAGTGTGATTCACCGATAATTTAACGCGACAAATTGGCAAAATAATTCACTCATCCTGGGCACCACGAGAGAGAGCTTTTAAACGCTTTACGTGCGTCAGGCCTGTGCGTCTGCAGAATCTGTTCCCTGCAAATTGGACAAATTGGATTGATAACGGTTGGTACAGTACGCGATTTCCCACCGCGATATTACGCTGCCGTATTTTTCATGTCCTCCGTAATTGATTCCTAACGTCTTACAGTAATGCATTACGCTTGACGCGTGTCCGCATTCGATGCGACTGCAATGCAAATCGTCTCATGTTTATGCGGGCCGAGCAGCTTGGCGAACACGACAAAATCACATTTCACCGTGCGATGATCTGTTTCGGCTGGAGAGACAAAGAGCACAACAGTCAGCGAGTCAGTCTTCATCTGCGGACCTTCACTCATCTAGTCCTGCTTCCTGACTGGGGTCAAGAGTTCAGCGAGAAAATTGTGTTTATGGCTTTTTTAATATGATTATTGTTTGTGCATGTAGAATTGTCCTCATGCAGCCTTGTGCTATATGAATTTTTGGAACAATATTAATAGGGCTGCCAGCTCAGTGCGGTGGACAAGAGTTAAGCCCTGATCATTGCTGTTATAAAACTGTATAAAACAACTGAGAAATAACATCTATTATATGCAAAACGCAGGGCTCAAGGGCTCTGTGAGCATCGTTATATTGTCATTTCAGAGACATTTTTAATAACCTTGTTTTTTTTAAACGCATCTGGAAATGTGGTTACGTTTGATGTGTTTCACAAAGGGGCATTTTACGCCTGATAAGAAACACATGCCTTCCTCTCTACATGTAAATGTCGGCTGTGCCACAGCTTGGACTGGGAAACATCTCCTCGTCCCCCACCCCCCCCCAGCCACCAATCCCCCAATCCCACAGCGGGACTATTAACCGGAGAGTTCTGAGTGGTGTGGAGGTGAGTCAGTTTTGGGGGTTGCCCTTGTTTTGTCAGGAGGGGGTTTGCGTGTCGGGGTCAACGCTGGGGTGGCGTTTGCTGAACAAGGACACAGACTGATGGTGTTTAATGTCATTAGGGGGGGCTGAACCCTAGCCGCGTTGGGTAAACGCCTCCTGAGGCTGCAGTGGGGTCAGGTGAGTGCAGGGTCTCCGGTGAGGAGGGGTTGTCAGCTGAGGCATGTGTGAGGTGGAGTGGGATATGCATGTAGGTGGGGCAGGGGCTGCATCCTCTCTGCTCCCTTCTCATGAGAAGCAGCCCAGTTCTTCCGCATTTCCACAGAGGAAAATTGGCTCTTTTGCAGGCTGAGATGACAGCCACGCAGGTCACATGACTCCATGCCTGTAAAGGCCGCATATGGCCTGCAGGATAACAGAATGCATGCAGCATTCCCAGGCTTGAAATCCTGATGAGAAGGTGATGCCGGCCCAGCGGAGGCCTTCACTGTGCCGGGAAGGTGATGCCGGCCCGCAGGGGAGGCCTGCACTGTGCCGGGAAGGTGATGCCGGCCCGCAGCGGAGGCCTGCACTGTGCCGGGAAGGCGATGTATCTGCCCTTTGGGATCTGATATTCCTTTAATATTTACATAGTGTGTTATATTCTGAAGATAATAACAATAATTATTATTATCATTATTGTTACTATTGTAATTATTTTATTAGCTAACTTTTAGAGATACAGTACTATGAAAAAGGATAGCAAAGAAAAAAATGAAAGCTTTTTAACTACACTTAGCTATTTAAACTATATATTATACTTAAGTATTTACTTTAAAGCAATTTAACTATGTTTATTTGCTCAGACAAAAACACAGTTTAACACTAGAATAAATGTAAATGAATAGCAACACAACAAAAAGGAACAGGAATGTCTTCTGTTTTCCAAAAGGTTGCCGATGTCTATTTGGATGGCTAGATGAACGACGCTTCAGTTCCCAAAGCTCTCCTCAGAGGCACCTCAGCCATTCCGCGTGTTTGTTAAACTTCACCACCAGCTCTTAATTAGGTATTGATTAGCCGCACGCGATGCACTGTGGCGGAGCTCAACAAACACATGCTGGAGGGTTTAATGGAGAAACTAGAAACTTTTGATGTTTTGACCTAAAGCTGCAGCTTTACACCGACATTAAGATAATGGTAATATCATTTCCTTTGGCAGACTCAGTAATTTGCACAGTACTGGGCGTTTGCGAGACTGAGGACAAAAGGATCCAGGAATCTACCGGTAAGTCTGTAGCCCTGACATCATCAGCGAACGCCATCTTCAAATCACGTGCGTACAGTTGAGATGATACTTCAGTGATACCGTGACCCTAGCGAGACCCACGCTTGCCCGACAAACGGGACACGTGGCCTAACGGAGCGTGCAGCCCGTTACCCGCGTATGCCCACGCTCCTCGTGCGTGTTTGTACCAGAGGTCTTGGTGGCGAGAGGATTACACAGGAGCACCTGTAACCAGGTAGCTGCAGACCGAGGTTTGCGAAGAGTCAGATGAAGCCATTTACTAAGCGGCTGGATGCTGATTTTCTCCTGTACGGATGAGCAATTTCTCTCCTTTCTCATTAAAGTGGTCATTTACACGGACTGGTAAAATATTTACCCCCTTTTTAATGTTTGTGTGCCTCCACGCGTCGCTCAGTCATAAATATTGGGACGGCAAGCTCAGCCAACGTGTCCCCCACCTCACTGATGTCTGTCCCCCACCCAGATGTATGTAACGTGAACAATAACAGTGAGCAGGAGCCAGAAGGGGGCGGGGCTCTCGGAATGACGTGCCATTAATGGCTTATTAATTGCTCATTACGGACTGTCATTCCTTGATGTAATTGCTTAATTTTCTTCACAGATAGTCAATTTGTCCTCAGTCTGCTGTAGCCATGGCTCCCGTCCTCCGTGTTCTTTACGGTCCGAGAGCACCGTGACTGAGCAGGAACGTCCGTTTTTTGGGGGAAATCGGATGCAATCGAACGGCGTCTTCGGTGTGACAAAACACCAAGCTGACACGCTAATCAGATGGAGCGATTGTTCATGTGTGGCACATCCGTGACGGACGTTAACCCTTGGGGTGGCGTGGCGGAGCGGGCTGTGCTTAATGGAGGCGCGCGTCCTCGTGGTTCCGAATCGTGCATCTGAATGCTCTGTCGGCCAACTGGACCTGGGTCTAGCGGTACAGCAGAGCCGGCTGCCGAGGCTGCGTCCTGTCGCAAGTGCGCGCACACACAGAAACCCCCCCCCCCCCACCCCAACGAATGATTAACGGCGTCTGATTCTTCCTAGTGTTTGCTCTTGTTAATTAAACTGTGCGTCGCAGGGCCCCCCCGGGGGGGAGGGAGGAGGGGTGAATGGCGAGGGGGAGTCAATGAAAAATCATTCTGCTGGGCAGAAGCGTCTCAATTTGGATGGTTCCGGAAGGCAGGGCGGGGCGGGGCGGGCCGGCACAGGCAGGTGGCCGATGCGCGCGGTGACACTGGCGTGGGTGACGCTCCAGCAAGGACGGATTTCACAAATCTTCAGATGTGAGGCTTTGTGTCAAGGCTGCCACTTTTCGGGGGGGGGGGGGGGGTTTAGCCTCCCCTCATTTGCATCCTTCAAGGCAGGAGCTTAAGGTCAAGGCAGCTTTAGGAGGGGGGGGTTAATCCCCCTGTTTTTGATAGCTGAGGCTCCTGGGCTGCTCTCCATCCGTTCTTGACATTCCTAGAACCTAGAATGGTGTCCGGACTTGCAAAATACCCATCCCAGCATTGTCACTCTGTCCTGAAATCCTACAGTGCCCCCCCCCCCCCCAAATGACAAGCTTGCGAGATGGGGACCTGTCCATCAGGGACGTAATAGGAGCTGGGTGAGGGGGCCTTTCACCCCCGCGGGACAAGCAGCGGTGCGGCGGATGCAATTTTTGTGGAATGTTCCAGGATAATTAGAATCATATGTGTGATTTGAAGTGAAACGTGTAAAAATGTTGTTTCATGGGTAAGGTTGGAATTTGGTAAACAACTGCTTTTACCATCAGGATTGTAGACGCTCGTTAAGAGATAATTAAAAGCGAGGGATACATTTATATTCATGATCTATTTGCATGGCCTGAGAGACGTGACATGGCAGGATGTGCCCTGTCCAGCCGGGGGCTCCCACATGCAGAGGTAGGCCTGCAAGGGGGCCCTCACACGCAGATAGGCCTAAAAGGGGGCCCCCACACGCAGAGGTAGGCCTGCAAGGGGGCCCCCACACGCAGAGGTAGGCCTGCAAGGGGGCCCCCACACGCAGATAGGCCTGCAAGGGGGGGCCCACACGCAGATAGGCCTGCAAGGGGACCCCCACATACAGAGGTAGGCCTGCAAGGAAAGACGGCTCATAACGCCAGTGTGTCTGTCAGAAAGGAGGGTGTCTGCTGGATGCTTGTCTTATGGCTTGAGGGGAGGGTGATGGCAGCCCCCCAGGCGCCCCCCCCCCCAGCCAAAGCGAGTGAACCATTCCTGAGCTTGACGTTCGTCTTCAGGACGGGTCATGCGCGCCCAACAGAAAGTGCCCCTCAGCCACATTTTATGAAGCCCGAAATGTAATCCAATGATGATTTGACTTGTACAGTAAGTGCTTCTAGCCAGTCAGCAGGGAGCTCGGACACATGTCCTGCTGCTCCTTAAAACTCTCGACAAAAAACAGCTCAAGTCCATTTTCTTCTCTAATTTCGCTGTGAATAATCTGCTTTTTTTCTGCCTGTGCTTGGTTCTGCTCTGTTTGGTGCGTAAGTGCTATTTTAAAAGTGCTTGTTCTCTATTTTGCTTTTTATTTTATTATTTTTTTTGCCCTATTACTGCTGCAAAAAACTATTTTAAATTAATCATTACTTTTTTTTTTTTTTTTTAGAAAATGGCCTGGCTATTTTCGTTCTCTCCAGGAGAGAAAGGCCAGATCCAAGAACACGGATAACACGCAGCTAATTAGCGAGGAACTAGTTAAGAGACAGCCTTTGCAGAACACCCCCCCCACCCCCCGGTACCAGAGGGGGCTAAGTTACTGACTGAGATCAGGGTGACCACTCTTTGACCTTTGACTGTTACTCTGAGGATATGGTTTCATGTTTTCCATGTTTCATTAACACAAAAATTTGACTCCCCTTCTGTAGTCATATTGAAATAGATTTTGAAATTATGTACAGTATTCATTTCAATTTTACATTTCCACATCCAGTCGCTGCAATCAATTGCTTGGAGTACAAAAGGCAAAATATGTATTTGGTTTTACGTTTGTGGTTTTGTTATGCTGTGGTAATTCAGCTCATGGGAGACATAAACTTCCCAGAGTCAGTCTGACTGAAGAATAGTGAAGACAGTCTTGGTTGGCTGGACGAGGGACACATTTAAAATGATAACTGATTAAACAAGATTTGTAGTTCAAAGAACTGCAGCTTTTTTTAAGGCCTCCGAGTAAATGTGGCCTGACTGCTTGTGAACAACACATCATTCTGTTTTTAATTTTTTTTCACATTTATGTTTTTCCTTGATCACACATGGCTGTATTTATTAAACTCTGCTTATCAATGTCCATCGCTCTTATTCGTGGCTCCCAAATTCAGATTTATAGGGAGTCTGAACACAAATGCAGATGCGTTCCCAGTTTCTGGCAAATCCCTAGGGGGTAAATGGCACAAATGTAAATGGTCTGTGTGTGTCGGGGGGAGGTAAGAGGCAGTCCGTGTGTGTCGGGGGGAGGTAAGAGGCAGTCCGTGTGTGTCGGGGGAGGTAAGAGGCAGTCCGTGTGTGTCAGGGGGAGGTAAGAGGCAGTCCGTGTGTGTCAAGGGGAGGTAAGAGGCAGTCCGTGTGTGTCAGGGGGAGGTAAGAGGCAGTCCGTGTGGCAGACACAAGGCTGCAAAAGCTCTGTGTCATCCGATCAGCAGGATGTTGCCATTTAGTCAGGAAGGGCGTGTCTGTGCCCCTGTATTTCTGTGTTTATGCATCTGAATGGGTCAAAGCTAAAGGACAGCCCCAGCCACGTCCAAATCCACAAAAACCCCCGAAGTCCAAAGGAATGTGGTTATGTTGGCTCCTCCATCCAGCACCCGTCACCACACGCTCCGTGTCGCCCGATAAAGCATGCTGGCTCAGAGCCGCTATTGATCCGCGCAGGAACCATGGCTGTGATGAGTAATTGGCTGATTGTGTTTCCCCGGGAAGCTGGCGCCCCCGTCGGTGGTTTCGTTAAGGTGCGCAGCACCTATGTAATGCCCGAATCTTTATTCATTTCATGATCGCAGAGCCCACGCAGCCCCCCCATGCAAATCCGTCCGGCCGACTCATTTGGGTGAAATGGTGGAAATTGATGTAGCCTCACAGAAGGTTGGTGGGTCGAGGCTGGCCCGGCGCCGAGAGCACAGTTCTCGGATAAACCTTTCCGTTATTGGCAGACGGGATGCGCTTGAGCGAGTGTCGGAGGCCGAGGTCACGGGCAGCTGCCGGATCCGTTCGTCCCGCTTGCTGATTTCCTGCTGCTGTGCTCGAAGCACCTCCGAAAGCATAGGAGACGCCTGATTCCAATCGACGATGAATAACTTTGAAAGCAACAGAATATGCCTGTTCTAGGGAAGTTTTATGGCGGCGTAAGAGGGAAACATTATTTCCACAGGTAGGGACCTTTACGTACCTTTATTTATATGCGTCTATTTATATATGTTTATATGCTAACATATTTATAAATTGCATATTTATAATTTTATTTATTGTTTTTAGTACTTTTTTATTGATTTGGGGGGTGGGCGGACATTTCAATCTCCTCCTGTCCAAGGTCCCAGCAGAGTCCTTCATCACCGTCGATGCTGAAATGCCTGACACTCAGGAATCCGGCGCGTAGCGGCCATCGGAACCGCCCCGTGACAGACGGGACGTCATGGCCACCCGTGCTAGCCACGGCGCTAATGCTAACAGAAGCCAGTGCATGGTGTTGGTGTTCACCCCGAGAGATAATGCTCCACAATAATAGCGCTTTTAATTTGTATATCGTGGAATCATTTTAAAATGCTTTGGCGAGATGTACATCTAGAGAAGCAATGACAGTAATAATCACAATAATAATCAGGCCGTAATGCATTAGCGGGCTCACCGCTGGTTAAAGTAAGGAGCCGTCACCCATTACGGCCCGAGTACTTCACTTAATGCAACCTCTCGCTCGCTGCCATTTCATCTGGCCGTATTTGTTGATGTTGTTTTTCACAAACGCGCCTGGAAATGGGGCCATTATGAATGAGTTATGGTAATGCGCTGGGGCACCGCATGCATTAATTTCATTAGCAAGTGGCCTCAAAGCAATAATTACCAGAGTAGGTGTGTCGCAGGCAATCATGTTAAAAATTGCCAGTTAATTATTAAGATTTTGTTGCGAGGGAGCCAGGGTTTGACATGAGAGTCGCCTTGAAGAAAAGTTGGAGAGGCAGATGCCAGGAAGGTCGCAACACTTGCGCCACGGTGCTGGGGGGCGGGCGGGGGAGGGGGGGGCGTTACCGCAGATTTGGTGCGTTGACGGCTTGCACTCCCGACTAATTACCCAAAACGGCAGCGATCTAAAGGGGGGTTGTTTAATCCCCCGGACTGGTGAATGTGGAGGAGGGGAGGCATCAGCAGGGTCGAAGCACGGGGCGGGTGGTGGTTGTGTTTTGGCCGGGTGGTGGTGTTGTGCTCTTGCAGGGGTGAGTTCCCCTGTGACAGGATAAAGGCGCCTATTTGCAGATTAAGTGGCTGTTAGATCAAAACTAAACCCCCTCACAGCTTGTTTCGCGGCCAGGCTCCTCCCCCCCCACACGCCCTCCGCGGCCCCCCGTTGCTGCCGCCTTAATAATCTAATGAAAAAAAAAAAAAAAAAAAAAAAAAAAAGGGGGGTGGGTTTATCGCACACCGGGAACCTCCTTCAAAGTGAATC
>JAODKE010000033.1:58766-73581 GCA_026779605.1 Mormyrus hasselquistii | reverse complement strand
TGTGTATTATGATGTTTGCAAGTGTCTGCACACCATACCACATGTGCAAGATCCTTTCCTACTAAACTGCTATGAACTGACGGGGGGGGGCACAGATGGATGGATGGATGGGGTGTTATCCGATTCTGAGTTTTTGGAATTTCCTCGATAGCCCAGCGGGAATGCCCTGCATCTCCAGGAAATATTCTGGAGGAGACCTGGTCTGAAATGTCACTCGTAGGGCTAGCTTGTTTTAAATGACATACCGGCTTTTTTTTTTTTTATTTTTTAAAAAAAAACACAAACTATATTTATTTAGTAAATATATTCACAGGGAAATCACCTTCTGTCTGTCTCAATTTCTCACATAGTGCATTACAAATGGAGCCCAAATGGAAAAAAGTAAATCTCCGGGGTACTTCATAACCTTGCCGCTCTCCTGACCAATATTTCTGAATAAAACAGGAGATGTCCGATAGGCGCGCAATGCTGGCTGCCTTTAATAGATGTCACATAGATTACCCGCGTTGTGGATGACTCGCGGTAAATAGATTTTTCCATTTTGCCTCAAATGACTGCTTGTGATAAGCTCTCACGAGAAAAATAAACACACAAAATAGCACATTGGAGCACGCCGGCTGTGAGATCGGGCCGAAATGCCGGGATTATGCACCTGGAGGGGGCGCCGGTGCAGGCGGAGAAGGCCCGGTTTTAGGAAAATAACGCTGTCGCGTTAGCGGGAATCCGGGGCGTAATGCAGTCGGACTTGGGGGGGTTTGGGGGAACCGGCATGAGAGGAGAGTGAGATTGCAGACAGCTTGTTCGGGATACAGGGTTTGTGATCAGCCCTGCATTAATTAGTGTTAGTGAAACATTAGCAATGATATGAAACGCGAGGCCCCAGGATTGGCTTTTTTTTTTTCTTAAAAAAAAACTTTGTAGCAAAAAAGCTGTGCGGTGGGGGTGGGGGGGGGCAGCTCTACATCCTGCCTTCGCCTGTGTGATTTATTGCTTTTGAGAATGTGGGGAATGTTCAGCCATATGGAGAAGAGAAAGGGGTCATTAATACGTGGTATTTGCCTACAGTGCGAGTCGTTAGGGTGTATTTAGGGTGACATCATCATCGGGTCAGACTTACGGAGTCTTTGTATACCTCTGCAAATTACACCCAGAGACCACAAGCCGAAACGGAACGCAGTTCGCTTGTTTTAGTTCGAATTGCTGCTCAGTTGGCTTTTTACAACTGAAATAAAACAATAAATAGGAAGGTATTGGGGTAAAGTAGGGTAGAATATAATTAAATACGGTGTTTTGCCGGCGCAGACGTGAACTTGGATGGTGCTGGGGTTTGCCGTTCTTGCCGGCCGCCGAGACGAGTCTAGTTATCATATTAAGTTCTTTGGAAATAAAACTGCAGCAATGAAACTGGAAATAAATGAGATTTTTTGTGTCTGTGAGTGTGGCGGGGCGGGGGGGGGGGGTGCTGTAACTTGATTGGCTATTGTTGGGATCGTAATTAATTATTACTGTCTGATTAGTGTCATCTTTGAGGAGTCTAAAGACGGCCGATATCTTCTCCAGAGCCTTAAGGAGTCTGATGTGTCTGACAGAGGGACTTGGGGGGTGGGTGTCTCAGCACTGGCCTGCTGGCCCTATCGATCACGCACCTGCACGTAGATCAAAGCTGCATTTATTCGCCCCTAACCCTGTCAGACTGGGGAGCCAGACCCCCACCCCCCATCCCCCTGGGCGGCCCCCAGAGGCCCAAACGCCTTTCTGCGTCCGGTTACCTTTTATTTAAAAGCCGGGGAACTTCACAAAACAGCCGTGCAGCCCGGAGCCCTGACACCTGTGTGAGGAGGAGTCCAACCCCCTCCACCTCTGAAGGAGGCCGTGGTTCAGCTTTTGGGGGCGTGGCAGTCGGCGCTTTAAAGGCGTGCGAGTGTCAGCTCGGCACGTGCGTCTGATGAGTGAATGCGATCAGATTCCCGGGGAGGTGTGAAGCACGGCAGGTTAGAACGCCGTGCCTGGGATTGGAAGGTCTTCAGCTCGAATCCCAGGTCCAGCAGCGCGCTTTCATCGTCGGGTCCTTAACCCCCGATCGGCCTCGGGACCGGCTGACCTTGCTTTCATTTGTGCATCGCGTCGGATAATAAATAGTCATAGTTAAATAAAATGTAAATATAAGCTACGTCATTGTTGGCGAGGCGTCACGTAATTCATTGGGGCGCTCTGGTTATCTGGGGAAGGCCGAGCTTCTCTCCATACATCTGCTTTGACTCGATTGCCTCAGAAGTGTGATTCCCATGATATGGTCACATGACATTAAAAAGAATTATGGCCGAGCGACACCAAGGAAGAGCGAACGATGGCAATCTATTTGTTCAGCAATTCATTATCTCAGCCTTTCATTTCAGCGACTGTGCTATATACATTTACGTCAATACTGAGTGACCCAAATTAGCGTACAAATTAACGTTGCCGCGACAGCTACCAGCTCCAGATTCGGTTTAATTTAGCGTTATCTCTGCCGAGAATCTTTATCTCCCCACCCCTAGAAATTATCATGACGCAAATAAATTAAAGCAGGCAGGAGTAATTAAAATGCAGAAAAAAAAAACAATAGCGGATAAACAAACAAAACAGGAAACATCAAAGTCTCCGGTGCCGTCGTGCCGCACGCGGTGGATTGCGAGCGCAGTAACGGCCTCGGAGTTATTACAGCCTCGCGGCGTTTGCCAAGTTATCAGCCGCCTCCATCAAAGGACTCGGAGGCAGCTCTCAGATCGACTGCCCGCTGCTTAGCTCGACGCCTTTAATAGGGTCCGCCTAGCAGGTGGTCATATAACACATTTGTATTTGCTTGCCGTCCATACTGGTGCCTCACAGGGTACCCAGTCTCTCATTCTGCTCCGGTAGTTGAATACAGAAGGATGCCGCTCGCTGCCTGACCTTTATCCCGTGTCCAGGACGTGACTCGTACTTCCTCCTAGGGCATTGGATGCTTCCCCCTTGTTGCCTGGCGCTGACACCCGAGGTACAAGGCATCCATGAAGACACGCTCACGTATACCTATCGATTTCCTGTTTCCCATCGTCCAAGTTGCACATTTTCGGTGGAAAACGTGACAGAACTCCATATCCTTCGATACTTGCTGGTTCAGTCGTGTCCCGGCTGCCAGAATGTTTATTTGTTTCGGATATTACTGTATGAATACGCTTCTCTCTTTTCCTCCTGGAGTTTGTTAGATTATTTGCATGTAGTTTATTGGCACAAACACTCCACTTGAGTTTTACTCTGAAAACATGTCCCCATTCTGCAACCTTGCCCTGATATTTTTTTTTCTGGAACATCCAGGTTATTAACTGCAAATGACAAAGAACAGCTTAAGCAAGTGGCTAACTATAAAGGCGTTTAATGGAGAAGCTAGCAGCGTTCGTAATAAAGCCGTCCGTGGCTGAATCCTCTTTGACTTCATGGACGGGTCAGGAACTGCCGGAGGGAGGGGTTGAAGATGGGGTGGGGGGAGGGGTAGTGGTCACCGTGACGATGCCCCCCCCCTGCAGAGCGCTCCCTGTAGGAGGCCACTGCCCCCTCCAGCAATTGGCCGCTCTCCTCCCCACAAGCCTCCGCGCCTCGTGCTTTGGGAAGCCAGAGCCATACAGTGCAGTTCCAGCTAGGACACCTTCTCCTTTACTGCTAATTGCACTAATTTTTCATTTAATTGGGTTATGGAAAGCCGAGGCTGTCATTGGCCCAGCGAGGGATATTAGCCCCCCCCCCAGCCCCCCTTCTCCTTCCAAAAGTATCATTTCCCACTCTGTGCTCAGACAAAAATAAAGAATGAAAAATGAACTGGCCCCTTTGATATTAATTGATGTGGGCCAATGTCAATGTTATCCAAAAAGTGGCTACATTTAAATTTCAATATACCCGCGCCCCCAATGGGAATGTATATGTATAGCAAAAACAATAGTTTTACCACAGGGTGATTAATTGAGGCAGTCAGAAGTGCAGCCCTCTCATGTAGCAATGCATCATGACCACACGACGCCTTCACAGAGAGTGGACTAGGAGTGCTACAGTTTTCCTGCTGTGTTTAAATGGTTGAGAGCATCAGAATTCCAGGCCTGAGTCTTTCAAGGGGCAGCTGAAAAGCAGAGCCGATCGGCGTGATTTTGTTACCCTTTGAACGAGCATCCGGCAAACAGCATTGTGATGCGTTCATGTTGAACAGAAATTAAAATATGTGTGAAGTGCTTTTTCATTTCTAATCTGCACTCCCACAGGACCTGCTAAGTCCGTCTCCCTGTCGCTCTTAGAACCTACAACTGAGGATGTGCCGAATTAAGAACAAAGAAGACCCCAGAGTGTTAGCTCAAGGCTCAGTTTTGGCCAGTACTGCATGGAGCCCTGCACACCAGAAGGTCCGATAGTGTGGCCGGTGTAACCATGTAGCTACCTTTTCCACCTACGCTGCTGTTCGTCCCAAAGGGATGTTCTGAGGAGCAAGTCAGTGACTTCAGGAGCCCTTTTGGTGAGGGTGCCTATGTCTCTATAATCCCCACCCTGAATGTCCCATCAAGAACCAATAAAGCAACAAATTTAAAAGCGGCTAAGCCAGTCGGCTGCCATAAGCACGCAGGGGTCCCGCGCGTGACGGCCTGTGAAGACTCATACCGCCCGTCTCCTGTTTATAACCCTGCGGAGAAGTTACATTGCCTGGCAACCCGAAAGGAGAGGAGCTCACAAAGTGCTTTGTGCCCGTGCCGGTATTGTTCATTTGGCTTGACGTAATTAAGGAGATGAACTCTTAAAAACTGCCCTCTTGTGACCCTCCAACAAAGTGCTACATACACAATCAAATAAAGGCTGTGCCAGATCAGATAGGGACCGAAGTGGACAGCGTGGACGCGAGGAGCCCCTTCCTCTCTCATTACTCACCAACAGCCCTTAATTTTGACAATCGAAGGCTTCAGATTAACGATCAATCCGGCACGTGGGAAGCTAACTGTCAGTGTGCTACCCGCTTCGGTGAATGAAAGCGAGAACTCACAGGGAGTATTATCCTTATTGTGTTCCTCTGAGTGGGAGCAGTTTGAAGCCGAACGTGCACAATCAGAAGCGGAAAGGGCCGTACCTCTTAAAGTTTAAATAAGCGTTTGAGAATCGAGAGACAGTGTTTCTTATAAACGAGTAAAATAGCCCATCACACTCCCAGCTTTCCAGGACTCTGGAACGACAGGCTAAGCTAACGCTCCTCGCTCTGGTTTCCATCGATACATTTTGCCTGATGAGGTGCTTGTTCTGTTCAGCATTGTCTTACTGAAGCTGCTACTTTGGAGAGACCGAGATCAGGATGCTGCATTAACAGCATGGGGGAAGAGGTTAAGTCCCGTTACTCCCAGAATCCCAGAGAGAAAATCCATGAGCACGTTCGATCACCAAGACTAATGTGTCTTCAGGAGCTGGGTAGGGTTCCTAGTACGTAATGAACACTTTGGTGAGGGTAATGATGGCATCATCTCAAACGACGTAATGATGGTACAACAAATAACATGGCATGTAACTCCTTGATTAAATCCAGGGATCCTGGAGGCAGTAAAGCTCTCGTTCTGCCTAGGAGGCCATGTCTCATTGATTGCTGTTGAAAAACGGTCCGACCCTGGTCTAGATATGCTCATAGATTGTGCCGGATGATATAGGTCTTAGAAGCTCCTCCAAAGGGAGAGGCCTTTTCCCAAAACGACGGCACACGCGAGGCTGGCCCTCATGAAAGGACTCATAGCAGAAGACGTGTATTCTAATACCCTTGTGCTTCCAAACTTTTTTCAAAATAGATCTTCCCACCCACACGAAGTCTGTCCAAGTGTAAGATTCAGTGACTGATCTATCTGGGTGGGACCTGACTCACTTCTGTCAGATCCTTCACATGCGCACAAAACTATTTTTACAGCACGAGTCTGAAGAGATGACTACTCTCCTCCGCTACGTTGTTTTAACAACGGTCGTTTGCGATCCCGGTCAGCCTCCCGACTCTTTAGAACTCCTGCGCCCGGCCAGCGTCGTGTTCGATTAGCGAGCGGCCTCTGTGTTACCCAGGCCTCCGACGGTGTCTAGGAGTGAAAAGAGCAGTCAGGGAACGTTGAACATGAAGAAGGGGAGTCTCGCTTCATCTCCAGAGCGGAGGAGAGCGGATGGCTGACTGACAATACCGGCGGTAAAAACCATTTTCCCGCTTACGCTCTTCCTTCAAACGCATGGTGGGCTGCGTCCTAATTTCGTTTAGATTGCTGAACCTTAAATTTAATTAAATCGGGAGATAAATATTTAAGTAAACGGCGCTGTCGTGCTGAGAGAGGAAGGATGCAGATTTGGCATAGGCCGTTCTCACGCGGTCAAACGAACGCCCCCCCCCCCCCCCCCCCAAGGGGAAAATAAATAAATAAAATTATAGAGGACACACACATGAGTGCATTCACCAACCTCCGTTCAGCTTTTTGCACTCCAAGATCTTGTTACAGCTGTTTAATTGTTCCTTCATCTCTCTCCCCTTTTCGGTGCCCAATGATGACCCTATAATATCTTCCATTCTCTCCTTTTGTCCGAAACGGTCAATCACCAACCTCTTTTTTGCTTCCCTCATCCTGTAATCTTCCAAAGTGAACATCCAGTGTTGCGGATTTAAAATTACTGACATAATAACGTCGCTGGCTACATTGAGCAGGGTGGAGGGGCTTGTTTGTCTGACATGACGCCCTGTGTTACAGAGGCATTTTGCTCTATTGAAAGCCAGATGTTCCAAGCCGCTCTAGGGTTTGGTTGGGGCATTGTAGAGGATAATCTCTGTTTAATGAATAACAGGAGTGAACCAGCATCAATCTCTCAGCAGACAGACATGCTTCCATTTGCCTGAACTTGTGCTGAAAAGGATGGGGCAAACTTTCTTAATTAAGGGGATCTTGCGTCTAACCTTTTCTCGAGTGCAAATAGGGCTTTCCTGTTCTTTTTCTTCTCCCGATAGGTGACTAATTAGTTCTCCGCCGATGTGAATTTTGCCTGCGAGCGCAGGGGCTGACAGGGTGTAATGGCACACCTCTGTCAGGCAAAGGCGTAGCTGCGGCAAAAACATTTTGCTTGCCTGAAATGGCGGGTTGGGAGGGAGCTGGGAGAATCGGCCTCCTCACAGGAAGCCGGTAGCAGCCTGAAAGGTTCAAGAGGAGAGCCCTCGGGAATACAGGCAGGTGGTAAAATACCGGGGTAAAGAGGTGTCCCCTGTAGTTCTCAGGTGTCTCCACCTACGCTGACTCCTTCCTCTACGACGGGGGGGGGTATTTTAGAACCCCCACCACCCCCCATGGTGAAGCACGGCAGAGGAATCAATCAACAACGCGTGGAGAAGCATATCCAATGCGGAGCCGGGCTTGAGTTTGGTTTGTCCGGTGGATGCGATTCCAGGGAACACATTTCCATATTTAACACCGATGTCAAAGACAGGAAGGTCCGTTGAAAACAAAAATTAATTAGAGGAGCTGGTCAGACGAAGCTGTCACCGTGGGAAACGGGGTTCTGATTTTAGACACGGCCAGCTTGCGTGGCCATCCGAGTTTCCCTCAGTTACAGCATCACGCCGTTCAGGGGCTTTCGTCTGTGTGGCTAATTTGATGTCAGTCTAATTGGTTTCTTGATATGCAAATGAAGGTAATTACAGTACACGGTTCCTACAGATTTTTTCAGCTTCGACGGCAAACCTCGGAATACAGTGAACAGGGGGGGGGGGGGCCCTGAAGGTGCATGTTCTCCTCCCCCGGGTCGCTCGCGGGATACTCCGTTGTTTTGGTAGCTAGCGTTCCATTGCCGGCACCGCCCGCTTAACGAACTCGAACGGTAACCGTGGGGAGACGGATCTGAGCTGGATTGCCACTCCTTCTCCGGGCACCACAGTAGCCGCTTTGTATCGAGGCAGGAAACGAGGCAAGTCCCGCGAACGGCGGTATAAATAAATGCCAGGAGGATGCACCTGAGCCTGCATGTACCTCGTCGTCACGTAGATTCCTATTTTTAATTATAGTACACCTCTAGCTACCTTAAACATTTTCATGAATTCATTTCTTTCTACAGCTCTGAGTAACTTCACCATAATGTGCAATTAAAAATACGGAATCTGAATAAATTAAAAATAAAAGCAATTATGGCTATAAGGTTTTATTTCGGCATTAAACTGAACTTAAAGGAATTTTAAAATATTCCAAAACATTCACCACATAAACAGAGAAATCATTCAGCACCAAATAAATGTCCAAAGTACAGGAAAATGAGCGTGAGATATGTGCCATGCCGACTGCCGTACCTCAGGAGCCGCAGTAACCCTTTACCGTGTGACACGGATTTCGGCAAAATGCATCAGGCGTATTGTAATTATAGATCTTTCACTTCTCTTCAAACATTAATTGTCTAAAGCGTAATGATTTATAGTTGGCCAGGAAATGATTATTAATTTTCTGGATGATTATGCCCGTAGGCGGAAACAAGACTGAGCAGGACTGAAGTGTTAAAAAAAAAAGAGAAAAGGTGCTTCATATAGTGTGAAAAAAATGTGAAGGGTCTTGGCTGACGGTTTGGTGTCTGCTACTGTGACCTGCTCTGGGCCTGATAAAATTTAAGAACATTAACTATAGCAAGTGAATAACGGAGTGTGTTTGTGTGTGTGCGCGCGCGCGTGTGTGTATGTGCGCGGATCTTACCTTGGTCCCTGCGACCTTCATTGGCTATGCGGTTATTAAAACTCGATAGATGAACAGAAATGTGTAATAAATCCAAACACCTTTTTTTTGAGCCATTTTCACTTGAGTGACGCATAACTCACAGGTCTTTATATTTATGTTGCATTTTTGCACTGTTAACAGGCCGGGATTCTGCTTCCTCACGCAGTCGCAATATCGAGCTGCTATCTGTTAGGGATTGTTTTTTTTGGAGCAATTACAAAAATTGAAAAATAAGCAGAATATCAGATGATACTTGGCGTTACGTAACGTCATTGCGACCCCTCGCATGCTACTTAGAGGCTCAAACTGTAACTGGCAAAAAAAACATTCCTGCGCCGCATTCCGCGGTCGTATCCAAAATATCAGGAGCCGTCTCCGCTTCTCTGGGGAACTCTTTAGACAAAGGAACACGCCAGAAGGTTCCTTGTGAAGTGTACCCTCACATATCACTGTCTCAATTCACTCCCCCTAATCCGTTTTTATGTTCTTACAGCCCCCACAGCACACAGCTATATCTCCCCCCCCCCCCTCAATGTAATCACTTTCAGAAAACGCTTTTTGGGCCACAGATATCTATCGCACACAGTCATTTAAATACACATGCCTGCAAGGAAACAGCTACTCCATAGTGACATGAAACCCACTGTGCAGTAAGATAACTCTTCTCTTCATTTACAGTGTGTTTATATAGGAAGCATAAAAGTGTGGTTATTAAAGCCGAGATGGAATGCCAGCTGAAAAGCATAATCGCCTTAAAATCATTAACATAATGCTAATGAAGAGGAAGGAGGGATATGGAAAGAATGGGTATTAACATCTGCTCTGAAAATGAAGGCCTTCCCTTCTGCAGACGCCCGCAGATGTGGTGGGGCAAAACCTGATACCTCAGTCTGAAGCATGAACGCGCTGATTCCCTACTAGGTACTTTGATGTTTCATGTGTGGTGGTAAGAACTGACCATGAATGTGAATGCACCATGGCACCACAGGCACCACAGACACCACAGGCACCACGGGCACCAGAGACACCACGGGCATCACAAACACCATGGGCATCATAGACACGTGAGCACCACAGACACCACAGGCACCGTGGGCATCACAGACACCACGGGCACCACAGACACCACGAGCACCACAGACACCACGGGCACCACAAACACCACGAGCACCACAGACACCATGGGCACCAGAGACACCACAGACACCACGGGCACCACAGACACCACGAGCACCACAGACACCACGAGCACCACAGACACTACAAGCAACACAGACAGCATGGATACCACAGACATTATGGGCACCACGGGCGTGATACTGAGTTTCAAAATATCTCCTTGAACTACGGATGTGTTTATATCAAAGTCTGCATTCCTAAAGTGTTTGTTAATCATAGCCGATAACAACCAGGATTTAGTCATCACACTCAGCTAATCCATTGGTTACTGGCAAGGAGCTGAAAGTTAGACACAGATGGACTGGATCCACAGACTGCATCAGGCTTCAGATCATCTGGGCACTAAAGGCAAGGATGGCGTTTGCTACAATCCTTTTTCTTCAAGTTTGTCCAGCCGTCGGAGGACCCGCTGTTCCAAGCTCACTAGCTGACATTTTCAACATCCCTTTTATGTCAGCAAGGGGAAATAAAAGTGCCGGACAGGAAGCTGGCTGGAGCTAAAAAGCCTCAGCTCGGTACGGATGTGGCATGGTGCAAGCGTACCTCCATCGATTACCTCTATCGATCTGTCGCCTCGCTTGAGACAACACTTTCTCCGTCACGGAGGCTGGAGTGGAGGGAGACGGAGTAAATCTTCAAGTCCTTCAGCCTGTTCTGTGATGGATCAGGAGGAAAATGGGGTCTCTCCTTGCCAGAATGCAGGGGGCTAATCTGATTATAGGAGGGTCAGGCCCAGGTAGCGGCACAGGGGTGTGCCGAAGTGTTGGTACAGGCCATGGGCTCTGCGAGTCCCTAGATTTAGCGACATTTGGCGGATCGCTCTAAGCAGATTGTCTTGGAACTGTGCAGTTGACCTCCGCCGGCCCCATTGGCAGCGGCTTTCTCATCCATGAGAGCAGCTGGCATCAGCAGCAGTACCACAGGCCCTTTTCCTCACCACTGAAAGGTGAGCTGGATTAATAAACGTCTGTGCCCGCAAAGACAGGTGGCGGTAATCCTGAGGAGCAGCCCACGCCAAGCCCCCCACGTGCTCACCCACTTTCTGCTGCACCAAAACTTCAGAAATATCACCCAGGTAATCCGGAAAGACACTGAGGATTCCACGGTACCCTTTTGGACTAGAGTCTCATCCCTTTCGGCTTTTACAAGACTCCTTTGACCCTATGATGATATTGCTTGTTCCATGCCCCCCATAGTGGCTACTAATTTGTGACACCGATCCACTAAAACGGCATTGAAAACCCAACATATAATGGCTGGTTCGGTTTTGCTTGCCGATTAACGTTTTGGCATCTCAATGGGCCGAGGTCCCCTCTCTCAAAGATATTGGGGCAAGATTAATTTCCAGATTATTCTGAGAGGTAAATATTTTACAGCCCATGCTTATCTCCCAAGCTTTTTGTTTTTTTTTTTGTTTGGGAGTGGAGTGGGATGCGGGGGGGGATTCCAGCGAGCTAATGGATTCCATCAATCACTCCTCTCCTTTGGAGGCGTAATCCAGACGGGCTAAAGTTGGACGTGAGTCGAGGCATCAGCCTTTTAATCTTTACGGGTTAATGGACTGGCTGGGTCCGCCCCTCCCTGTGCCGTGTACAAAACGGACGAACAAGTCGAGGCACGGGCCCCAGCGAGAGGCCTCTTCAGCAGGCCCCGGCGGCAAGAACGAGCCTCTCGAAAGGGCATAATGAGATGTGACAGAACACTCGTGTGGCTCAGGCAAGTCCAAAAGTGCGGCCTGCTTCTTTTTGTGCATAGGCAATATTAACGCAACTTCTATGAAATGTTCAGGTTTCTGTTATGACTCATTACATGTTTACTGGGGGAATTATGTATTTTTACACACACACACAAATATGTCTTTGGAGGAATGGTGTAGCCAAAAGCTGAAGATTAAATATTCCTTCTTAAATTTGAGATTCATCCAGACTGGCGAGGGGTAGGTCTACCGCTGATTACATTTAATTCAGCACAATGAGTTCACCTTGGCTTCTGTCTCGGGCTTCAAAAAGAGGAGCGTTTGCTTCTTGTTAAGCCGCTCGCCGCCTTCCCCTCCCCTGTCCCTTACAAAGCCCCCGCCTCACCCCGCCCTGCCCTGCCCACATGCTCCATCACGCCGTTTTGTTCGCCTACGACGGATCCGTCCCAGGCAATTTTGCAGAGTCAAATCCAAACAATTCAATTATGAATTACATTGACTAACGAACCGTAACTCATTATGGGAATCAATTACTCAGCGCTGCCTCTTGCCCTAAAATATGGAAGAATTAAAAAAAAAAAAACACAATAATAATAGTCATCCTTCAATATCCTTCACATTTATTTGGGAACCTAATTCCCTGCACCGTCACGCTCACATAGCTTTTTCTACATGCGCTTGCCCAAGCTCCCCCCAAACTTCCTGCAGGCCTGGAACCTTCCAGAACAGTTTGCCTTTGGTGGACAGTGGCCAGTTCCAAAGCCCCATCAAAGATGGGCACGCTGATCAGTTTATGCAAATGGCTCGTTAAAAGATACATCTTATTTTGCCTCTCGGGTGACGTTCCAGCATAACTTATGCAAATAATGTGGCGGCAGGGTTTGGGGGGGGGGGGGGGGATAGGTTGGTTAAATGTTAATTTGGGATTTGATTTTCAGCGTTGTTCAGGGCTAAGCTCTTTAGGCCTTGCAAACATCCTGACCCTGTTTTTGTGTGTTTATTCCTGAATTCCTGTACATTTTAATTTTATTACTGCGCTCCGAGGAAACAGGGGGCCCCATTTGATGATTTAATCGGCCCCACTGGGCCCCCCCCCTCAGCACATGTTCACTCATGTGTTTTCCCTATTAAAGATGCAAGGTTGGACATACAGAGAAACCTAACAAATGAAATCACCTCAAATGCTGATGGAGTCATTAATAAGGCCGAAATAAAATAAATCAACTTCAGATGCAGGGAAAACGCCAGGAGTTTCCACGAGTTCAGAGCCGCCTCTGTAAATAGGGCACGATTTCCCCCCTCTGCGTTTGGCCTAATTAGCTTAATTCTATGCAAATCGTACCGCGGAAATGTCAAAAGTATGCCTGTTGTTTGTTTGTTTTTACTTATTCGGATAAGCAAGATGCATCGCGGCTTCATGTCCGCCGACAAGGTCTGCTTTTTAAAATGTGGAGACACCGCAACTCTGCGTGATGCAGCAGGCATCTGCGGAGAAAGTATTTGGGTTAAGTTAGCCCCCATTAATAATGATTGCACTAAGATAAATGGTAAATGGTAAAAAGATAAATGGTGACCTACTTTCGGCAACTTGTATTTTAAATAATCCCAAATTGGATGCTTCCCTGCTCCCTGATTGATTGGATTGTCCCCTAAAGGTCACAGTCGGGCCTCTTTAACACGCTGCAGCCCGAGACTGTTAACCGTTGGTTAATGCATTAGCTTTGGCGCCATGCGCTAACTTGGTAGCCACGTTGGCGCACTGTTGGCGCCTCCCTTCACTTCGTTAGCTCTCCCGTACTGATTTATTAACTTCCCAGTGGCCTTTACCGTATGTATTTAGAAAGTCTTAAAAATACGCCGGGCGTGTTTCCCAATTAGGAACCTCAGCTTGGTGAGGAATAGGGTTATACCGCTGGACCGGACCTTTAATAATACATTAGCATCATGGCTAAATGGCAGGATGCAAAATCAACACAAATAAATTTGAAACCGAATCAATTTTTGTTTGACGCCTGTGAGTTAAATGTCATACTGAAAGTAATAATTACGTGATATTTTTGTTACTGCTTTATCTAATAAAAGCCGGGATTAGACACTCCACTCCAAGTATTAAACAGCGCTACTCGGACCACAGCTGCTGTGAGTGCATGACACTTATTCGTGTTGGATTTGTTTTACTCGATTCGGAAGCATTTCTTTTGTTGCCATGGAAACGACGTCAACATGTGACGAGCATTCCAGTGCGCTGGGACTGCTAACCCAGGGTATCGTGTTCAGGTCGCGACTTGTTCATCGTCGACCTTGAATCAGAAATAAACAAGAGTGTCTAGGCAACTGAAGGCTGACCGTGTGTCAGAGCCGGCCCCCGCCCACCTGTTCGGAGCCAGGCCCCCGTCCCACCCCCTCCCCCCAGGGAATTTGGGCTAATTAGAGTTAGCTGTCCCTCTGTCGCCCGGCCTGTGATGGGAGCTGCATTCTGCGTGTTTCTGTTCCAGTCCAATTCACAGACGAGAAACCCTGAAAGGCGCAAACCCCCCCATCCCACTCCGCCCCCTCGGACTCGCTTTGTTAAGTTACACTGCAGGCATTTCTCTATACGGATGTCTACAAATATATTATTTTCATTTGTTATCAGTGGCACTTTGACCCCGTCTTGGACAGACAGATGAGATACAACTTGTATACGGGTTTTGTTTTTAATTATAGTATTATAATAATATTACATGACATTTTTTCAACCTGGACCTGTCTTTGAGAAATTGTAATCTAACAAAACATATCGCATGATTTATCTTCTTAATGTCAAAGGCTCTGATGAGTCTATGAGAAGATTCCTGGTATGCTGACCATCCCAGGGAGCTGGGTGGGATATCACGAGCATCGCATGAACCTGGGCCCCATTTGGCTCCTGGGCTCCTGTCTGACCCCGAGTCCTGAAGAACCTTGACCCAACACATGTGGTGGCCCCCATGTAAAATATAACCAATTAGCCCAATGAGCCGGCAAACACGGCCTGCCATGTCACAGCGACACATGGTCACGTTCGGGCAAACTGCACGGCCAATCGCACATGGCAGATAGAGCGTCGCTACCCCGGGCGCCCGGCTAGATCCCGCTCTTGCTGAGCGCTGGGTGTCCGCTACCCCGGGCGCCCGGCTAGATCCCGCTCCTGCTGAGCGCTGGGTGTCCGCTACCC
>JAODKE010000033.1:45561-58666 GCA_026779605.1 Mormyrus hasselquistii | reverse complement strand
CGTGCGCCCGGCTAGATCCCGCTCCTGCTGAGCGCTGGGTGTCCGCTACCCCGTGCGCCCGGCTAGATCCCGCTCCTGCTGAGCGCTGGGTGTCCGCTACCCCGTGCGCCCGGCTAGATCCCGCTCCTACTGAGCACTGGCCGTTCATTTAGCGCACATGCTAGCAGGTCCCAAAGATCTCTTCTTTTGCACAGATCGGATCGTTCAGACAGGAAATTGGTTCCCTGTCAGAGTCAACCCTTGAATGTATCTCAGTTTATTTTCATTTCGGTGACTGGGTTCTTGATGTTGTCATCTTTTATCTGTTTCTTTTTATGCTGTTTTGCTGGGCTGTGTATGAAGTGTTTACAAGAACACAATCTCATTTGAACAATGGTGAGAGCCATGTCGGGGACCCTTATAGCTGTTATTGCAGATGTAGGACATACGCAAATCTGATGGCGACGTCACTGCAGTCTCTCTCCCCAACCCAGAGGTTGGCAGGTTCGTTCTTTATTTTAGCGGCCTAATCCTTCTGCACGGTGAGGTATACCTGTTGTGGCACGAGTTCAGTGGTGCAGCTGTAATATATAATTGTGTATTTTTATGGTGTTATTTTTATGCATTTGCTTACTGTACTTTTTGCTCTTTTGGACTTCCTCTTGAAGCGCTGTCGGCTATATTTGTGGAAAGCGCAGTTTCACTCCCGGGGTTTGAGCTGAGAACCTCGCACTCCTATCCTGAGGGTCGACTGCAGCCCTGCAGTCACTGGCTTTTTAAACAGTCCAGGTTTGAACCTGAACATCTTTCCTTTAGATTGGATCTACTCAGTTCTCTTGTTTGGCTTGTACAGGTTTGCCAAAAGCAATTACAGCTTTTACTCATTTATATGGCTGCTAACTAAAATAGGGGAGCAATTTATGTTAATTACGGTGCTCAGGGCTGCAGCTGGGCCTCTCCTGGGACTTGAGCCAGCCTTCTTCAGGTTCCACATCCTTAACCACGATGCCACCTGCTGTCCAGCATTATTCCCCCCCTAAGGGTCACAGGAAACTCTGAGTGAAAAACACATGTCCGTGAATTCCGGCGTCCATGTCAGATTCCCTCATGGAAGGGGCCATGGTTAAACCTTCCCATGCCTTCCTTTGTGGACACCCCCGCACTTCGATGAGGGACAGCGCATCTTCTCGGTCAGACATTCCCCCCGACCGCATGCTTAGCTGATGAAATGGGCTATTATGTAATTCTTTTTGCCAAACCATTTTAGTCCTTTTCATTTTGCCTGATGTAAATACCATTCTTAGAGAGAGAGAGAGCGAGAGAGAGAGATAAAACAATATCTGTCAGAGACATCTTTCCCAACTCACAATGGTTTGTTTCAATAATGTTGATGCTCTGTCCAGTCTCTTAGGATAATCAGATTCCTCCATGGAAACTGTTACTCCTTTGTACTGCATTTAACCTCCACCCAGTCACCATGGCTCTGATAAAGGCATCATTTAATATGTAATGCAGTCTGAAAATGACTAAAAGCCTATGAAATGTGCTTAGCGAGGGGGACGAGACATCCTCTCAGTGCCTCCTGAGCTAATGGACTCGCCCGCTGTCTCCCAGCTCCGGCCCCGGGCCCCTGGCTGAGGGCCCCTGGCGTTGGCTCCTGTCCTGTCGCCTCAGCTTGTGCGAGTGGCGATCGCCGGCGCTCTGCCTCCGCTAAACCCATCTGTCTTTGAAAAATGCAAAAAAGTGGTCCGTGTTTTCAGAGAGGACTGCGGGAAAAACACTTTTAAAAAGGGTGAAAATAGCATTATGACTTTGGTCCTCTTGTGGTTGGGTGTGCAACCATGAAACACTTTGCTAAAAATACAGTTTTATTTGTTAAATCTGTTTAACAGCAAGGAAACTAGTGTTTTACTTTCCTGCTGTTTCCTTCTGAAGCTGTTCAGACCTCTCTCCTCTTTCCAAACTTTCAGCATTAAAATTTCTTAACTGACTGAATTCACTCTTTTTTGACATCAACATACAACACACCTTAAAGACAAAGTGAAAATGTTTTTTTGAAAGTTTATTGAAGGTAAAAGAAACCGAAATTCCCTTTTTTCATTAGTATTCAAATCCTTTACTATTCCGCTTCATATCAAGCTCAGAGGAGTTTCTAGGACTTGATTGTTGTCCATCTGCGGCTAATTGACTTGATTGGATGCCTTTTGGAAAAGCAGCAGCTGCCTTTATAAAACCTCACGGCTCTGAGGACACAGTAGAGTGACAAACAGGTTATAAGGCTTTAGGAGTTGTCGGCAGGCTGCTGAGACAGGGTCATGGTAGTGCATAGATCAGGGAAAAAGTATTTTTAAAATGTGAGACATGTGTTGAGGCTTCCCTAGAGCAAAGTAGTCCCTGTTATTGTCAAATGGAAGAAGCTTTCGATTCGCACGATTCTTCCTAGGGCTGGTCCTCCGGCCAAATTGGGTATTTGGGCAAGAAAGGACCTGGTCAGGGAGGTGACCGAGAATCTAATGGCCACTCTGTTAGAGTGTTGGAGTTCCTGTGTAGAGCTAGAGGAATCAGTTGGAAGGGCAAGTATCTCTGCAGACCTCCATCAATCAGGGTTCTATGCTGCGGCGGCGAGATGGAAGCCATTCCTGATTAAAAGGCACTTAAAGGGCTCCACAAGCATGAGGGAAAAGGTTCTGTGGTCTCAAGAGACAAAACCTGAACTCCATGTCTGGAGAGATTAGCATGGTGGCTCACTGGATGGCTGTTTCCTAACCCCTCCTGGGTTGGGGTCCTGGGTCCTTTCTCTGTGGGTGGGGGGTGTTCTCTGTTTTGTGGGATTCTCTCCCAATATGCACAGACACACAATTAGGGGCAGTTCTAGAAATTCTAGTAATTTTGCGTGATCAGTTCTGTCACCTGATGTCTCAGCTAGCATGTTCGTCAGCCTTGTGCTCTGTTGCGGGCCTCTGCCTAACCTGGGTGAGTTGGATGGATGGTGAGAAGCAGGTAGAGCTCAGCCGTCCAGCCCCATCCCTCTGAAGCATGGTGAACCCTTCATACTGGAGGGATGTTTCTCAAAGGCATGTGGGCTATAGTGTAGGATTGAGGACGTGAACAGACACCTGCAGAGGTCTTTGAGGGAAACCAGAGTGCCCATTCCCTCAGGTTAGGGTGAAGGGTCACCTACCAGTGTGACAGTGATCTGAAGCAGGTGGCTGGAGCAGCTTTGCAGTTGCTTTGTCCTCAAAGCTCACAGAAAACCTTCAGTGAGGCGTGAGCTTTGCAGAGGCTGTGAGCAAAACGGCAAAATCATGAATGTTTGTGCAAATCAGAGGTTTCTGCTTAACTTGCAAAAAGACCCAAAGATGCTATTTGGCTTTACTGGGCAAAAGCTTCTTTTTGAAATCTCTAACATGCCAAAGTTTAGGGAATAAAAAAAGCCTGAGTACTTTCTGATGGTCCTGTTTCTGCAGTCGGCTTTGACACTGAAGAGAAACACTTCACTCACTTGGTTTAGAGACATAAACTGATTTACCCTCCGCTATTACATGGTTTACCCAATAAACCTTTTATAGAATGTGAGGAGTTCTGTTTTTCTTAATGTCCCATTTTCTTCTAGTTCAAATGTTTTTCACCAAACCATCATGCTAGATGACCCAATCTCTGCTTCAGGCCCGTAACCCTGGTTCCCTGTGCCCTCGCTGTGGGCCTGCTGTGTTGCCGCACGGGCAGCGTAAGGCCTTCCCCAAATGGGCGCCCATTCTCGTCGCGCCACGATTGCTTGTATCGCCTGGACCATCTGTTTGGAATGCACTTTGGCCGGCGGAATTTAATATTTCCGAGGCATCCATTACCTATTGTTTTATGATAAATCCATCACTGGTCTGAAGCGTGCGCCATTAAACCAGGAGCGACCGCGCATTAAGTGGTAGCCTGGATGGCTGTCTGATAAAGTCCACAAAAAAAAAAAAAAAAAAAAAAAAAAATCAAAGGACATTAAATCTGTTCTGGTATGTTTCTCCACTTGACAGTGGAACCTTCCGGAGCCCAGGCTTCTATTTGTGGCCTTCGAGGATAAAACGCCCAGAAACGTAAATGAAGAGTGAGGGGATCCTATGGATGAAAACGTTGCTCACATTCCGAATAGGCTGCTAATTAGCTACGCGGTGTTTTGCTAAATGGCACGTCTTGCTCAAAACTCTCCCAGACTAAGCGGCTTCCTCTGCTGGCAGATAAGATCACCCCCCTCCCCCCCGCCCACAGTCCCGCATGCAGGATGTGCCTGTACCTTAGACCAGGCTCCAGTTACTCCCCCAAACTGGCGGGACAGCCATAATGGTACAAATAAGCCCTCGATTAGCGTGTCATCCTGCCTCTAATGGACGAGACATACAGCCTGTATCAGTCCTGTGTTAGATGCGGCCAAACCTCGCTGTTCAGGCAGCCCATGGCTGTGGGTCAGCCCTGGCCTGATATTTCAAGCGGGAGACATTTTAATTGGTTAACAAGAGTAAACAGAGAGCCGTTCATCCGGATTGTGAGCTAAAATTTATTTTCAGAACTTTATACGATTCTTTTGGCAGTGACTGGATATTCAGCTTTAAAAATGCAGGTGTTTTAGATAATCTAGTGATTTTTAGAGACTCAAATCTGTTCCCATTCCTGGATGACAGCCATCAGCGGTTAAGCGATGGGGTCCAGTTTAACAGGGTAAATTCGCCAAATCTGATAGTGTAAGACACCTAAAGGCTGCCGCACGTTTCTGTAAGAGGCCCCTCCTTCAGAGAAACACTTCGTGTGTTTGTGCCACCCCGTCTGTAAATTTACCGAGAGTCACTCATGAAGTAAAGAGGGTAGGGTTCAGATTCTGAGTGGGACTAAGTGTTAATTGCCGAGGTGCCCGTAACATGGGCCCGTCTGCGGTCAGGCGAGTGAAGACGGACGGCCTGCCTTATCTGCCTGCCAGTCTCCGCCTCTTCAAGTGACCTTAAACATCTCGGGTAGCTTGACGGCACTCGGCGCCAAGACTGTCGCTAATGTGCACCAGCTGTGGTGGAAACGATGCCACGGTGAGGATTTCAGCTTATCCCTGGTGGGGGCGTGATCTGCTGCTCTTCTGGCCCCACTCAAAAACAATCACTTTGGGGGCCCACCACTACCCCCCAAGATGTTTTAACAACAAAATGGCTCACGAGATCACAAGATCAAAGTTGACTAGCTGGTTAGCAGACCATGCTGCTTCAGCATCTCCTAAATAAGGAACAGTCATTTAATATTTAGTGTAGTGACTGTTTATACCCAACAGGGGGCTCCCAAACCTTGAGGGCCCCACACAAACATGTGGTTTGAATGGCAGTTAACTGCATAAGTGCTGCTGTGGCCCCTAAGTGTATGTAGGTTTTGGGGGTGAGGGGGAGAGAGAGAACGCAACGTTCTGGCGTCTGGTGAGCTTATGCCCCAAACTCAGGGCTTGGAGAGCCAGCCGACGTTCTGGGTAACGGAGAAGGAAAATCTCCAGAGATACTCTGTCGACTCTGAGGAACTGAGAAGGACAAAAATACACTGTACATGAAAAATTCAGCAATACTCAGGAGCTAAAAATATAGTAAGACCAGCGTTATTTAACAGGGGGTCAGCTGAGTGGGTTTGGGCCGCGACCTCGTCCCAGGTGACTGACGGAGACACTTAGTCCGTCAGGTGTGCATTCTTCACCCCACATGACGGGAAGGATCCGGTCTAAACCCAGGAGGTGCTGAGGTCTTTAGCAAGACCAGCTGTGAGGCCACCACCCCCATCATAGTTGTTCATTCTGACAGCGGGGGGGGGGGCATTGTTTGTGTTTCATTAAAGTTCTGAGTCTGAGATGGAAGAAGCCGTTAATTCTGCGTTCCAGAGAAATTCAATCTTCCTTGGTCGAGGGGATGCATCGAGCTTTGGTTTCTTTTTATTTTCAGTCTCAATCACAAGGTTTTTATACCTGAGAATCAGACCGAAAATGCTTCCCAGTTTTAAGAACAGTTCAGCTTAATTTGATTGCTTGAAGCACTATGTTAAGCAGTGTTAAGTGCTGTATCACCCAGCACACTGAGAGCTGGTCCTGCCTTCTCTAATGTAGCTGTAGTGCACACACACTTCGAGGAGTAATGGACACTCAAACCCTACATTTTCCTTTATATCCTCTTAATCTGAGTGGGTTTACTGTTTTTAACACCAAGCTGCTAACCCATCTCTCTTCTGAAGGAATCATGGCACATCTTATGCACAGAGTAATCGTTTGTGGAACGGCCTGTCCCGAGCTCCCTCCCATCTGTCCCGAGCTCCCTCCCGTCTGTCCCGAGTGCCTGTCCCGCCTGTCCCGAGCTCCCTCCCGTCTGTCCCGAGTGCCTGTCCCGAGTGCCCTCCCGCCTGTCCCGAGTGCCTGTCCCTCCCGCCTGCCTGTGTGCCGCTGGACCCGCTTCCTGGTCCCTCCACCACGTTCCCCACTTGAGATGGCCGCTCTTTCTGAGCCTCCTGCCTCCTTAATAGTTCTACCACCTGGCGGTGCTGCCCCAGAAACATCCCTCAACCCGCTGATGGTTCCGGAGGGGGGTGCAGGGTCTCTGAAATTAATTTGGCCGTTGGGGCTCTGCAGTTACAGGGGGGGTGTGCACATCTGCGCTCGTCTAATTGCTCTGGTGTTACTGACCATATGACCCCACCTCCGCCTGGGTATCCTGTGGTGTGTTGCTCTCGAACCCGAGACACTCAAATGTGCTCGCGTGGCACAAATGAAGTGGCCCGTCGGATGTTAAAATCAATTTTTTATAAAAGTATCACTTTGACGGCACCATATCTGCCTTTTCTTGGTTCTGCGCCCCCCCACCAAATCCACACCAAGTTTTTATCTCCGCCACTTGTACTGATTACGAGAGACGAGAGCAACCGGAGGGAAGCTGCGGGCTGCAGCAGATGGTTCGGCGACCCGTTTGGGGTCACTGTCCCTCTAGAGGAGCCTCTTGAACCATATCATTTGACAGGAGCCTGACTGGGCCGAGTTAGCTTGCTTGATTCGTTTTTTGTTTGCGTCCGTCCCGGGCCGTCTACTGTGGCTGCTACCCAGGTACATTTGGCAGAAAAGAAAGCGGGGTGGGTAACTGTAAAACTGCCTTTACTTGAACTCCGCTGTAATCAATTATAATTTCGTTTCCGCCCAGCGTGAGGTGGTACTGTTGATCAAGGTGCCACTCAGGAACGTGACCAAGCTGAGATGTGATTTCTGGGTCCCTACAAACTAGTTTTCTTATCAGTTGTCAGTGGGAATCGGGCCCCATCCCGGCTCTTAAATGTAATTTTATTTTGTGAAAGATATGGAGGATTACGTTTGGCTGGGCTTTCTGTAAAAGCCACATCTGCATCCCACACGCCCTGCCGCTCGGCATGAACATCTTCAGAGTCATTCCGGAATAATCACGGCTGTTCTGGCCAGAACCTCATACCCGTTCCTCCAATTAAGGTTAAAATGATTTGAAAAATTTTATTCCTGAAGTGGAAGCTCCTGTCCATCTTCTAAAGTCTTTTGTTGGATATAAGCAATAAGCCATCAGCTAAAATATAAAAACTGAACACTCCTAAAATATTAAATTTATCAGTACTAGCAGTAGTACGGTCCTTACCATTTGCTAGCACAATTATTAATACTGCTAGTATTATAGTATAACATTATTATTTATAATAATAATAATAATAATAATAATAATAATAATAAAAAAAAAATTTTTTTTTTTTTTTTTTTTTTTACACAATTGTCACCTCAGATGGGCCATAACCCCCCCATCCTCTGACTGGTGTGCCGTCTGCTGAGAGCACCGCATGCCCGGGACCCGCCAGTCGCTGCCCTTCCTGCTGATATTCAGATCGGCCTTCACAGCACATCGCGCCAAATCCAGGAACAGCTTGCGCAGATTGGTGGCACAATCTCGGCGAATGACGGCGCGTGAGGCAGGAACTGGAGAGTGCTTTCAAAGGGAAGGCCTTGCGTTGCTGTGCTGGACAACGTGCCAGACTCTGAGGTTATGCTACACTAATTGATGATGATGATGATGATGATGATTATTGTTATAGTGGTAATAGTAATGCTATTAAGTTCTAGTAATTAATGATTAGGAATAAGTGAAATGGAATGGTGAGTTTTTAAATCAGTTATCATAATTAAAGCTCGACATTCTCCTTTTCACTTATTCCTAATTATTAATTACTATGATTTTACTGATAATCTGCCCACTAACTAGTTATCTTGCAGCCCTGTGTTTGTCAGAGAGTAGGTTTTTAGATGCTTTCTATAATAAATCCCAAATTTTTTGATTACATATAGATTTCAAATTACATCTCAATCCTCTTTGGCATTATCTGGCAGTAATATGTCAGTGTGATAGCTAGTTACGGTTTTAATAACTGTTTAATTCTGTATCGCACTGCGCCATTTGGTGCAATTAGTTTTGCGCGATTGTTAAATAGGTCATCAATCAGCGTCCTGGGCGCGTGGCGTCTCCGATCAGAGGCAGCTTTCCCACGCTGTGCTGTCGGCAGGCCGCCGGATGACGGTCGACTCTCTGCGGTGGTAATTTAACACCCTCCGTTGGTTCGGAGCAAGGGATGGGTGGGCCCTAGGCTGCGTTGTCAATCACTGTCACCTGGGCGTCTGCTCCAGGCGCACCTAGGGACGGGGGTGGGGCCCTGCGGTGGTCTGCACCCATGCATGGCTCCGTGCTTAATGAGCGGAGTTGGACCCATTATGAGCCAAAATGTTGCAGAATTAAAAAACCCATTACATACAATTAAATGCCTCAGCGACTGGTTTAAGATATCCATTGTTCATTTCGTACATGGGGGGGGCAATAAAACGTCACCCCTAACCCTAATCCCCCCCCACCTTGGGGATTAACCCAACTCTGACACCATACGTGATTTTATGGGCCTGCTCCCCCAGTAACTATTGATAAAAATAAATGTAATCAACAGAAGTGATCAACCCGATTGTTCAGTCTCACTGTGGTACCTTGATCTCCTGACTCTCATTTGCATGCGTCCCAAATGGTGGATTCACCCCCCCACCTTCCCATCTCCTCCCCTCTCTGCTCCGACGTCGCTCACATCTGTGGCGACTATTTTCTTGGTTCATCGGGACTGAGCTTAATGACGTGTTTAAGGAGGCTGGGTAGTGTCACTCTGACTACAGAACATGCCGTTTCCAGTCCATACAAAGCGTCACACATTTGTGTCCTGATGCTTTATGGCCACATTAGGGCGGTGAATCATCTCTCTGCGTCGTTATTCCGCGGCTAATGGCAGTTGGCGTGTCACGCTAGTGTCCATCGATTACCCTCCAGTCGGCCGTACATCTGGTTCCAGTGACTGAAATATTAAAAATTAAGACGATGTTGGATTTTGGGACATTTTACACCCTGCCCTGAGAAGAACCAATGGCGTATTTTTCATGTCATGCTGTGGCTAAAGATTTTAAAAAAAAACAAAAAAAAAACACAAAGAAACACACACACAAACAAAACTGATACCGCATAGAGCCCTAGCCATAGCAGGAAAGGAGCGAAACACAAAGAAACGTGCTAATGTGAGGCATTTTCCGCAAAGGTAATGCTCGAAAAAAACCAAAACAAAAAAAAAGCGTCGAACGAAGGCAATTAACAGCTAAATTTGGTTAAACTGAAGATGGAGCAAACTTTTGCTTTATTACTTAATCTCTTCTCTTCTTCTTGATTCGACTTTTTTTTCCCAGTTTCAATATAACTAATTGGAGTGTTGCCTTGTGGGGCTGTAAATCATTACTAAATGAACAGTCTGTTGTTGTTAGCGTCTGACTTGTAAATAATGCATTAAAGGTCTGGTCTGTTCTCGGGGCTCTGAGTGCGCATTAGAAAGAATGAAGGAGAAGACATGTTTCTCTCTCTCGCTCGAAGGAAATCCAGTAAATTTGGGCTGACGGATGATATTTGTGGAAACGGTCACGTAACGGTGGATCACCTCGAGGAATTTTCCACACTAACGATGGACGTTAAAATTTCATGACGCGTAAAGCGACTCCTTTTGTTTAAAGTCGGGCAGGATGTGCCGTCAGAAAATTGGGATGCTTGTATTCCGAGCATTACAGTTTCTGGGATCACCGAGAGAAGCTCCATGGAGAGGATGAGCTCAATGTAGATTTCATTTTCGCCGTGGATACACAAGCACCACCCTTCCATTGTTCAAAACCCTTTTCTTCTCGGTAATGAGCTGTAATTGTGTGCTAAGAAATTGGTTTGGTTTTAAACGACTCGTTGAAAGGCCTGTCACTTCCCCAGGGTCAGAATGTTGTAGCTACCTACACCTTGCAGAAGGCTAGCTGGTCCTGTGGAGCTACTGGTTTAATTTATCACATCAGTGATGTTAGTTAAACATGGCAGCATGGTGACCCTGTTGGGCTGTGGTATCACTAGAGAAATCCCATAATGCATCCTGGCGGATCCTATTCAGTCTTAAATTCCACTTCGGTGTGTTTTTTTTGTGCCCGACTTTTTTTTTGTTTTTAAACGTTTGTTATGACTGTTGGGGGAATGTGTTTCGAGATTATTGGGGTCTTTTCAGGACAGAAATAAGGTATTAGCAAGAAGACCCTCACCTTCAAATGGGTGGGGGGGGGGTCTTTGTGCAAAAGGTCAGACGGAGAATCGTGAGTGAATTGAGAATTATCTCCTCGCACACTCATATAGTGTTCTCACTGTAAGGTAAGTGTTCAGCTCTTGGCGACGGTCGGTTCACACGTAGAGTATGGCATGTTATCATTAGAGTATTCAGAGCCTCCGTATCCAGGAGACCAGGGGCAGATGTGCTTATTTAAAGGGAATTAAAGTGGCAGCCGAGTCTGAGATAGAGGCGAGGTGAGTTTCACTCACGGGTGCGATACGGCGATCGGTGATCTCACCTGCATGTAAAATCATTATTGCGATTTGTGGCTGGAAAAGGGATGAACTCGGGCTGTAGCTGGGGTGGTTCATGCTTTCTGCTCAAACTCTGAATCCTCCCAGGTCTGTCTGCCTGGGTCCCTTCACCTTCCTAAACACATTTTGTTAATAATTAACAGGAAAAAATTATCATGCCCTATTTCATTGGTCAGTTCAATGGTGGAAGCTGCCGTTTCACTAAGAACGAACAAATGTGCCGCAAATGATTAACGGGGAAAAAATGAGAACCCGTCTGTTCCAGTACATCTCCTGACCGTAAAAAGAAGTGTGGAATATTTCAGGATCTCTTCACATTCAAGAAGGCCTTATCTGCCAGAAGCATGGCCGTGAGCTCGACATTCCAGAACAATTCACAATTCAGTCATCTACTGCTACAGATGGAATACAGTAGGATTGCTCAAAATCATGTCCGAATTGTACCATTTCTTTTGGCACAACGTGCAACCGGTTTTGATTTGCTTAAGTGAATTAAAAGCCAAACATACTTGCAGAAAGCACTGGACAAATGATTGAAAATTCAGGTTAAGCACAATATGCAATCTGATCTCTGAAATTAAATTAACATTGATTTTTTTTTGTTGCAATTAGCTATGCATTTCTGAGGTGGTCTGTACTACACTTGTCAAGGGGCAGATGTTGGAATGGGACAAATCTGTGGCCACTGGCGGCGGGGGGGCTGGCTCTCAAGAAATTTTGCTGCCTTCCTGTGAATGTTATTTGATTGTCAGGTCAGTTGTGAAAGGGACACCCAAATGGCGGACGGGGGGGGGAGTACTTTCAATTGTGCGGGCAAAAGGGCCAGGTTCTCACCCCCCCCCCGCCAGCCCCAGTCTATATGGGACCCTTTAATACCTTTAGCCCCTGGCTTGCGCATGTTGGCAGTCTGTCTCGTCTGCTTTAGCTGTGACGAAGTCTTTCATGATGTCAAACCAGCCTTTCACACTTCATGGACAAACAGAAGGGCGTGTACGACCGACAGACATAACCGTGATTCAAATCCCTGAAAGAGTTCTGCTGTTGTACTGTTGAACTCCACACTGATTTTTGTAAAATCTAAAGCTGTATGAATAGGTCAGTGTCAGTCCCTGCAACCCAGACTGGGATAATCAACTAGAGGATGGATGGATGGAGGCTAACATGCTAATAGCTATCAGTGGCGACGCTAATGTGATTATAACCTGAATGGCTCCCCACCATTGTTCTGGGGTCAGGCAGGAAGATTTTGCAGGACTGTCCATCCTGTTTGCTTGAAGGTCCTGGAGACACTCCAACACCACCCCCCCCCCCACCCCGCCCCACATTGAGGGGCTGTCAAAGAAATACAACCACAGCAACTCCAGATCGGCCAGCCTCCTGCTGCTGACTGTCAAAGTGCACCTCGCTCAATGGCGCCCCCGGAGGCAGAGGCAGGGCCTCCTCTACGTCTGAGTCTATACGACACCTTGACCTTTGGAAAAAAAGTCCTCAGCTGGCATTTTATAAACACCCCAATTTCTTCTGACCTTTCGCTTTTCCTTGTATATGATTTATACGTTTACCATGTTTTTTTTTTCCCATCTGTTTTTTTCCGCTGACATACCTGGAAATGGTGCAGATCCAACCTGGATGCGTGAGGCATCTGGCTTGTGAAAGACTAGAAAACAAGCGCGGCCTGCTTTGTTGTTAAATTGCTTAGTTTATCCAAAGTGGCTATATATAGCTTTAAAATGATTTATTTTACAGAGTCTATTTCAAGTTAAGCTCAAGGGCAGAGCCAATGGGTCCTCCAGGGGCTGGTAAAACTTTGTCACCAGTCCAGGTTTTAATCACCACGCGGGTGACTTTGTAATGTAAGAAGCAGCTGGTTTAAGAGGCAGACCTTTGACCTGTGTTACTGTGGTGACAAACAGCCTCTTTTTCCCTTTGTGTTAGCTGTCAGTCACTTGCCACACCCATGTGACCGAGGCATCTCTGTGTTTTGGCTGGAGAGGCAGCATCCCTTCATCTCTCTCTGGGTCTCCTGCTCACTTTGATCTTTTGTGTGCGTGAGCGCCAGACCCACCTCGTACGCGCTGACGGGTGGTGAGCGCCAGACCCACCTCGTACGCGCTGACGGGTGGTGAGCGCCAGACCCACCTCGTACGCGCTGACGGGTGGTG
>JAODKE010000033.1:15461-28191 GCA_026779605.1 Mormyrus hasselquistii | reverse complement strand
GGGGGGGTGTGGAGGGCTGTGCTTTGGTTTCTAGGCCCTACACACCACTAACTGGTGCCAAGGCCCATGGTTCAGCCCTCTGTGCTTCTGGAAATGGTCGTCCGGCCCCCGGGTGGAGCTTCGGAAACCGAAGGGTTTGAGGCTAGAGCAGCGGTGGAATCTTCTAGAATACAGAAGGGAATTTCATTTATGGGTTTTATGGATTTATGGGATTTTTCAGTTTGGCCGCTTGTTTATAACTGCCGGGTCTCGGGTGGCTGTGGAAGCCGGCAGCGGAGAGATGACATTTGTTATGGAACAAGGACACAGCAGATGAGGAGGGCGGGGATGCAGACTGGCTGTGCGGGTCGGCTGTGTTGCAGGGCAGATCAAACGAGAAGGGTGGGTATGCAGATTGGCTGTGCAGTCCGACTGCATTGTGGGGCAGCGCAAACGAGGAGGGTGGGTATGCAGACTGGCTGTGCAGTCTGGCTGCATTGTGGGGCTGAGCAAACGAGGAGGGTGGGTATGCAGACTGGCTGTGCAGTCTGGCTGCATTGTGGGGCTGAGCAAACGAGGAGGGTGGGTATGCAGACTGGCTGTGCAGTCTGGCTGCATTGTGGGGCATGCTCCTTTTACTCCATGTTAGTAGAGGGATTTTGTTAGCGGGGCCTTTGCACGTGAAGCATGTCACCTCCACCAGAAAGGTGTAATTTCTCCCTTTTGGCTTGGGTAGACCCCAAAGTCCCCCCCCCGTTCCCCCCACCTATACCCAGGGAGCACAGACCACACGAAGGGAGGGTAAAGCAGGCCAGGTGATGTCCTATTTGGGTGCTTCTAATTTTCTCTTCACACGCAAACGTAGATGCGTGAAGCGGCATCGTGGAGAATGTCAGTTTGTCACATAAATGACACGGGAAGCTGACGTACCCTTGGAGGGGGGTGTTGAGAGAGCGATAACTGGTACTTCTGTGGTCACACCTGCACCAGCATAGCAAATAAGTGGGTGGGGGGGGGAGTGGAGTTGCAGAATACTGCCTCTGGGATACTGGTGTGTAAAAGCTCCTCTTCTCTGCTTTTAATTAAAGGTGTTTTGCTCCTAGTTGATGGCAGGTTGGCTTGCAGTGACATTTTGTTTTGTTACTGGTAGTTAGCAGACGGGACGTTCCTCCTTAGGGGGCAAGAGCCCCGGCTGCGACGGCACGCCGACCAACATCTGCTTCTCACAGATCGCCTGCCTTCCCACCCACCCGCAAGTTCCATCCTGCGGGGGTTTCGCTTAGCGGAGAAACGGACAAGCGATAGGGGAAGTGGGCCTGTAGGAGAGGCTGATGGTGACCTTGATTCAGGGTTTCAAGTTTGACATCTGAAAGAAAAGGCCCGTAAGAGGTTGTCTGGCTGCCGTATGCCAGCCGGAATGGATTTCACTTCTGCCTGCAGCATCTTCGCCCCTTTTCATTCAGCCGGCTGTTGCTTAGGGTGCCCTCTACAGGTCACATGTGCATCTGCAGAGAGGGGGAACTGAAACGGTTTAGTCTGTCTTTGAACTTCAGCATCTGAGGAGGGGTCAGTGGCTGGCTGGGGCTGAGTGAGGAGGCATGTCACCATGGAGCACATCCGATAGCGGCCCTGCGTCAGGCACGTCGTTTGATGTGGCTCTTTCATGTATTACACGCAAGAAGCGCCTGCTGTATAAATACAGGACATAGTGTAAATTAATTTGTGTTGGACTTATTTCAAAAATTAAGTTGCAATAAACAATACAAAGTAACAAAAATATGAAGCAAGTATACAAGTATTAAAAGTGCACCCTGAAGATCTGCAGTAGTGGTATAATGCTTTTCCTTTTGTTGCAAATCTGAGATTCTGTTTTTGGTATTTGATATTTTTAATTTTTGAGACGTTTTAAAATACACAGCATGGACAGTTGAAATTATATGATATAAATGGCCACCAGAGGTCAGTGTATCGGGATTTGCTCAGACGTGTGGTTGGGGACTGGTCCAGCTGGCTTCGAGAGCATGTGAAGGCTGAAGAGAGAGAGATTTCCAGTTCTCACTCCCAGTGTCCTGGGCTGAAATTGATTTGACAGAAGTCCATATGTATTTGTAATAATAATAATAGTACATTTTATTTATAGCGCTTTTCAACATCTCAAAGACGGTTATATAGAATAAAGTAAACGGATAAGAAAACAACAAAGCATATTATGGATAAAGAAGGTTATGCATTTGAGCAAACAAGAGATTTTAGCTTGATTTTGAAATTGGAGACCATTATTGACTGATGAATGGCAGGAGGGAGGGGGTTCCAAAGCTGGGCAGCTAAACAAGAAAATGTGTGGTCACCATAGCCATGAAATTTGGAAGGGAGCATGAAGTGGCAGAAGAGGAGGATCTGAGACTGCAGGGAGGCTGGTAGGAGAGAAGCAGTTCAGAAAGATATGATGGGGCTTGGGTTGTTAAGAGCTTTGAATGTTAAAAGAAGTATTTTAAAGTGGATGCGTTCTTTTATAGGGAGCCCTGAAGATTCTGATGTATAGTGGCATATTTAGCAGTAATAACAGCAAGTACTGAGTTGCAGTGCTTTAGACGGCAAGAGATGAAGGCGTGAATGAGGAACTCAGCAATAGGGTTGCAAAGGGGCAGAAAATGTCTGGAAACCTTCCATAAACTTTCCATTCAAAGGGAAGTTAAGCTGGGGAATTTTGAAAATATTCCAAGTCAGAGACTTTCCATGAGAATTAACAGGAATATATTGCAATTAATGGGAAAATTCCCAGAAATTTGCAGCCGACTCAGCAGAGTTACTAAGTTAGGGTCTAAACCGGGCGATGATGTGAAGATGGAAGAGAGCTGTTTGTACTATGGAGCGTATGTGTGCATCAAATGAGAGAGTTGGGTCAATGGTAAAGGGTGAGAACCAGAGAAGGCTTAGGGAAGTGGTTATGTGGTCCAATTGGAGGGCAATCAGCCTAATTTTGTTGAGTGTGAATTCTGTGTAATCACTTAAATTTTAGACACTTTTAGCTCATCCATAGTTTGATTTCAGGAATTTGATGTGTGCAAAAGTTACAGATTGTTTAAGGAGCTGGTAATGAAGTGGATCTGGCTGTCTTCGGCAGAGGTGGAAATTCAGGTTAAAGCAGCGAATGATTTGGCCTAGGGGGTGAATGATGAAGAGTAGGGCTGCAATGATTAGTCGACGTAATCGACGGTGTCAACTACAAAAAGTCATTGCTGCGGATTTTGTATTGTCAGCGCGTCAAACTGCGTCTGACACGTCCCCATTCACCATTTTGAGTGTATCGTGGATGTAAACACATTTGGTTAACAAACATAATATTTCATATTCAGAGATTTTTTTTCTCCACAAAAATGTAATGGTTTAAGTAAACAGTAATAAGCAATTTTCTTTTTTTTATAATTATCATTTTTATTGGTATGACATACATACACCAAGTCTTTCCAGGATTTACCTATCAAAATCATATACGTCATATTTTTTATATTATACAATATAATAGTCATCCAATAATTTATCAAGAGTACAAGTACAGAATAAATGGAAAAAAAAGAACTATGTATAGGTAGGGAGCGATCTTTGCCTTATGACTTTACCACCATTAATTTACAAGAGTCCAATTGTGCGTATGAGGTGCCACATAGTGAATCCATTTTTCCTGGTATGAAACAAATTGTTTTAATTTATGGGTAACAAATGCCGTTATCCTCTCCATTTTGTAAATGTCCATTGTAATTTCCATCCATGAATTTAAAGTTGGCCCTTAGTGTGACAACCATCTACTGGTGAGTGTTTTTTTCCCAGCAATCAGTAAAATGTTCAGTAAGTATTCATCTCCTCTCAACCATTTTTGAAGGACATACCCCAAATAAATGGTCTTAAAGTCAAAGAGTATTACACATCTAAAAATATTCTGTAGGGCATTATGTCAATAGTCTTTAATGACGGGACAATCCCAGAAAATATGGTAGTGATTTGCATATTGATTCCCACAGTTTCTCCAGCAGACCAAGAGGTTATTATAGTGAAATTTCTGAAAAGGTGTACTCAAATACCAAAAATACTAATAAGCAATTTATATGTTTAACTGGTTGTTATTTTAATTTGATTATTATAAATTTGAATTGTCTTAATGCAGACACATCAGGGGAACATTCACAAGGGGACAGACGTGAGCAGATGAGGTAAGACATGCACTGGAGCCCAGAACAGGATGTGCAACCACAGGTCGCAGGCATCAAAGTAGCCAGGCATGAAAAAATCGTAACTAATCGACAAAGGGAAAAAAAAAAAAAAAGAACTATTAGTCGACAACCAAAATAGTCATTATTTGCAGCTGGGAGTTCCAATATTTTTTGAAAAGGAAGATTTTAAATCAGGTTAGCAAGGTTAGTGGGCAAGGGATAGATTGAAGAGGGTAGTAAGGAGGGGATCGAGCACCGGGAGGCAATTCTTAGAGGTGTAGCAAGAGGGCCGAGTGGCATGTGATTATGTCACAATCCTCAGAAATACTGACAGAAGAGAAATTATTTAGACAGCTAGTTGGTGCTGGCACACTGGGAGAAAACAAAAAGACTGAATCAGCATCTGAGTGGTTTGTATCCACAGAGGCTTAAATAGCAGAAATTCAAGGAAAGTGTTACAGATTTCCGGGGTAGCAGAAATATTGTGAATCGGGGGGCTTTGAATAGACTCTTGACATTAGGAAACGAAGATATGGGATCCCATTATTGCTATTTATGAGACTGGAGTGGTAGAGAGATGTATGTACTGCTAAGACACCCATATAGCAAGTTGTGTTCATTGGACAGTAAGGTGGGTTTTCTTTAGAATTCCCTCAAGTGTACGGTCTTTCCGTTTCATGGAACGAAGCTTGGGAGTAGACCAAAGGGCAGGGGTAGCAAATGACACTGGTTTGGTTTTCCAGGGGGCAGCAGAGTCTAATGAGCCAGATGGAACTGTGAGTATGGAGGCAAGGTCATCAAGGGAGGAAGGGGCACATTTCATGGATAGAGCAACAGAAATATCTTGGGGCAATATGGATGAATCAGCAGTTTGTTACGACATGAAATACACCATTTATCAGGCAGACGAGCGAAAAAGTAGTGAAAAAGAAAAGATGATAATCTGGTCAGAGAGCAGGAAAATGGAGGAGTGAGGGTTAGAAATAGACAAGCCAGAGGAACACACCATGTGAAGTGTGTGGCTTTTACAGTGGGTAGGGCATGACACATGCTGTGTAATGTGGTGGCAGAGTGAAAGGAAATCAGAAGTCTTGCAGTCAGGCTGATCAACATGAATAGCATCTCCACAGAATAGCAGATGTGAGGAGAGAAATAGGTGGTAAGGAGTTCAGAGAGAAATGTAGGGTTATATTTTTGTGGAGTAAATCAGCAATACTGTAATAGAGCAGGGTGATTTTTAAATGCAAGATATTCAAAAGATGTAACTGTAGTAAGATTAACTTCAGTGATTTTGAGATAAATGACAGCAAGACCACCACCACGTCCAGTAGGACGAGGTGTACAGAGGTAGGTGAAGTTAGGTGGAGTGGATCGATTCAGGGCGTGGAAATTGCCTGGTGGCTGCCAGGTGTTCGCAAGAAACCACATGTCAACATTATTATCCATGATTAGTTCATGGAGTACAGATGTCATTGTGGAGATGCAGCGAACGTTCAGCAGTGCACACTTTGTATGATCCTTCAGAGGGTGGACCGCAAAACAAACCGTGTGCTAGACAGGCCGATGCGAGAGTGCTTCAGGCATCGTCTCCTTCATGCATTTGTATCGTTGCAATGCAGCTCTAGGATGGGAACCAGAGCTTGGAGTTTTTTGGGCTGCTGGGCTGTGTGAAAGAGATGGAGCCGTCTGTGAGAACCTAGCAGGTCGGTCCATCCCGAGTCAGACCCGGGGGGTATACGGTCCCCCCGCCCCACCATGGGCACAGCAAACAGCTCTTCAGTCAGTGCTGCTGTTCACAAAAGCCGTCAAACACCCCCGGGCTCCTGCGTGAGTCATGCGTCTATGGTCGTTTGTCGATCGTTAAAACAGACGCGCTATTTTGGGCGAGACGGGGACCGGATATGTTTTGCGAGGTGAATTCCAGGATGCTTTATTGTGTTTGAGCAAATCACTGACAGCTTTGCAAAGGGGTGGGGGCGGTGCGGAAAGCAAAGGGAGAAGCAGGCTGCCATGACACCTCATGTGGTATGGCTCTGAAACAGGATTAAGTCTGGCAGGATCAGCCGCGTGACGCGTGTGTTCACTGAAGCAAGCGGCTAGACTGGCCACTGTATGAACGAGGTCCTCACGCCACTGCAAAGAACTTCCTGCAGAACATGTGCCGGGGTCCCTCAGACCCCATTACGCTTGGTGTTTGGGGTGCCGGCGCCCAGGACTGCGGAGGGTTAAGGTGGCACGCTTAGAGCGTATTGATGTTTGAGGTGCCATCGGCCAGGACTGTGAAGGGTTAAGGCGCCATTCTTAATGCGTGTTGGTGTTAGGGGTGCTGTCGCCCACACCCAGGAAGGGTTAAGGCGCTGCTCATAACACGTGTCAGTGTTAAGGGTGCCGCACGCTTAGAGCGTATTGATGTTTGAGGTGCCATCGGCCAGGACTGTGAAGGGTTAAGGCGCCATTCTTAATGCGTGTTGGTGTTAGGGGTGCTGTCGCCCACACCCAGGAAGGGTTAAGGCGCTGCTCATAACACGTGTCAGTGTTAAGGGTGCCATCGCTCAGGGCCGTGACGGGTTAAGGCCCTGCGCTTCCTGCGTTTAACTATTTGACTGTTAGTCACTGGTGATTCATGCGCAGATTGCCAGGAGCTTAGACGCGGAATGTGGCCTCGCTGTGTTTCAGACCCGGCCCGTGGACCTCAGTGATCGCCAGTATGCAAGTCTGATGCTGAGGCATGCTATTGAAATTACAATTCATCAGAAGGTTTGTGTGTGTGTGTGTGTGTGTGTGTGTGTGTGTGTGTGTGTTATTTCCATAACTTCGCTCTGCTCCAGGTCAGATGATGAACAAGATGAACCCTTGTGTTAAGACTTTCGGCCGTCTTTTGGGAACTGGGAGGAAGTTATGGACAGAAATCAAATCACACAAACGAGACAGACTCCTGTTTGTGGGAGGAGAACAGTAACAGACAGGCAGTGTCTCCGAAGCCCTGGGGTAACGAGGGACATGAGGGGATTGAATTCTGGGCCAGTCTCGCTCTGTGTGTGTGTGTGTGTGTGTGTGTGTGTGTGTGTGTGTGTGTGTGTGTGTGTGTGTGTGTGTGTGTGTGTCTCATAACAAAAAGCAAGGCGGGACACACGCAAACACACACATGCCAGTGTACAAAGGGCAAGTAAAGCTTGATTTAATTATCACTTTCAAATGTCTACCTTCTCTGTTAATTCAGTGTGATGCTTACCGAGCCTCAGGGCCACTCCGAGGGGGGGGGAGGGGCGGGGATTTGTGAGAGCATTGACAGGCTTTTTTTCGTTAATTCCAGGTACTTTGCTTTTTCAGCCAGGAATGAAATCAAACATTTTGTGTAGAGGCACTCAGACATGGGCATTTGGGGGGGGGGGGGTATTTTGAGAGCGTCGGGTTGCAAAAAAAACCAACGGGGTGGGAGGGGTCCCCTCACTTTGTCCTTGGAAAAACGAGAATTGCACAAACACCCTGCCGGGTCCGTCGGCGAGAGGCGGCCTGCACGCTTTTGTCCCAGTGCGGGGAGGGGGTGCATTTACGCCTCCCACGGCTGCGTTAACATGCCAAAGAGCCCTCCGCGAAATAAACCCCGTCGTCATAAAACAACCCTTTTAACTTAAAAAAGGGGGGGAAAGGGATATATCCTTCCCAGGGTGCCGTGCATTAGCGTTCGCAGGACACATAATGGACCGGATTGTATTACCTTGCTCTTTAGAGCAAACAAGATTGTCCCTAATTGCCTGTCCAATATTTGCATGGCCCACAGTATATGTCACTGAACACCCCAATAAGTGACGGCGGCTCCCAGCGGGCAAGGCAGTGCTCCCAGCCTCCAGCGGACGCCTCGCGCGGCGGCTGAACACGAGCAGCCCCTGCTCCCTCTTTACGTGATGACGGCGAATGGGGGGGGGGCAAGCCATGGGAAGGAAATTGACCAGGAAAAGCAGTGTTACCGCAGGCCGTGTCGCGCGAGGAGGCATTGCAGCACACTGTGCTCCGGCGATCTGCACGGACGGCTCGGGTCCTGTCAGTGTCACTGTGCTGATATATATTTGCATCGGTGACCTACCTGCACACCCCTTCCCTTCATTACATCCTACTTATTGCTTATTCATTGCCCGAGCCCCCGCGCACCTGTCTCCCACCCCACAACTGTGGCATGAAAATGTTACCCTTTGCCTTGGATCACATGAGTCAATAAAACTTGAAGCCTGGTCATTTGCATTTGGCGTCTTGGCTGCCCTTCCACTTGCGGGCGTGGCTTTCAGACGTTCCCTCGCATGGCGGTACAACAGCAGGTACCCTCAGAGGATCTGAGAACGCGGTGCCTCATATATAGGGTGCCGTTTCTGAAGGGGGGTAGGTGGGTTCATGAAGGGGGGGGGGGCAGATGTAATATTGCTAGGGAAGGCATCCGTGACTAACGTGCTGCGGTCAAGCCGGCAGAATGTTCTGGAGTGGCGCTCGGGGCAGGCCGGCAGAGCCGACGTGCTGCCGTTTGTTTGCTATTCGGCGGTAATACGTCACCGTTGGAAACGCCGCCTGCAGCAGCCAGGGCTGCACTCACCTCCGTCCTGTTTCACGTTCTGCTCGACTTAAAAGCTTCGAGTGGGACGTTTTTTGCCCCAAACAGCCAAAAGATAATTATCAGCAGTATTTCACTCAGGAACAATGTGTGTTTTACATCTCAGAGGAAAATACGACTTTGAAAGTTACAATAAACACACAAAAGCTCATCCAAAAACTTTGCTATGCAGCTTAAATAAAATTAATTATTTGGCTTCTTGACCCATGAAACCCTCGGTATAATAAAATAAATATGGATACATAACAGCTCCACTCACTAAGTAAAAAACAAACGCAAAGTGACCTAAAATGCTCCTTCCCTATCGGTGCTCTGGAATCTTCGAGACGAGAACCTTTCGCCGCTTGAATCTCCAGCTGGGCGGCTTCAGCGACGGCCGCGGTTAGCAGCCATGCTGTGTCTGAGGATCGCGCTTCGGGAAATGGGAACTTGGACAGAGCTGCCTACACTACAGTGAATTTCACATCCCAAGTAAGCCTTCCCGGTCCCGGTCTCCGGGGCGACGTCACTGACTCTTCTGGAAATGGCGAGAGGCCTCCCCGTCTGCCAACGTCCTTGGTGGTTATGCCACCTTTAAAACTGTAACCTAAATAAACATCGGCATCAAAAAGCTCTTCGGCGTACGCCTCGAATCTTTGACGTCATCAACACGGGCCTTCTCGGGCACCGTCCCTGTTTTGGCTTCCCACAGGGGACGACGACCTTCTCCTTTCACATCTGGCTTTGTTGGAGTCCAACCTGGTGAAATTCACAGAGGAATCAAAATGATTTTCTCCAAAAAAGTTTTCTGAAAGCGAATATGCCCCCCTCCCACGACAAATTGCAGCAAAACGGCTTTTGTGTGGCGCGATTTCTACGGCCGAGGTGCGCATTAAGTGCAACCCATTGTTGTGGGCCCCCTCTATTAGCCTGCCCCCGGTTCAGCACAACAAAGAGCTGGGTTGGGTCCTTGCATGAGGAACTGACAGCTGTAATCTTAGAGTTCTGGAAGTATAGGCCGGGATTCCGAGGCACTGCCATTAAACAGCTGCAGATTAATAGACTGCGTTACAATGGTTAATTGGGATCATGTTTGCGGGAACAGGATATGAGGTCATCGCCAGCAAACAGGTACGAAGCACATGGCACCACTTCTGTCCAGGCGACTCAACGGGCACCTAAACAGTGGAGGGGACCATTGCTTGGGGTTTGGCCAATAGGGACATAGTTAATGTGTGAGACACATTAATGCGTTTAGGTGAAACACGTTAGCTTTCCAGGGACTGAGCCTCTCAGCATTCTCTCGCGATTTAAAAATGGACTGAAACACTCGGACACAAGAGTAAACTAGCCAGAAATGTCATCGCTTTAGATTAAGCAGGAAGAACGGAGCTGAACACGGGCTGGGTCCTTACAAGCGAAGTGCGATGTTGGTACCCTTTGTTTGGAGGATAGTGTCATAATTATCACGGAAAGTGCATCAACTTGACTTTATTTAAAGATAACTGTACAAAAGGTTTGGGGCTGCATATGGGTGTGGGGACAGACCCCGGCTCAGTGCGTCCCAGCGAGGTGCCCTTCTGGAATCGCCCCTGTAAATATACCTAGATTAAATGGAGACGCCCGTCAGTTTTCTAACCGGACCCTTTCTGTTACGTCATGCGTAAGAATGAAACGGCCAGTCGCGTATGTGGGTGTGTCATACTGACACAGTTGCTGTTAGATTACCCCTCTGCCCTACACACACACACACACACTCCCGTAATTTAGCACCCTCTTGGGGGGGGGGCCCGCGGAGGCTTGTCCCCTTTTGCTCCTAGTGGGAAAATTTAACTGAAAAAGCCAGTCTGACCACCCCCCCTGCCAGCGCTAATAACCAACCTTTAGGGTGGAAAAAGCTATTTCTTTCTCAGACAAACGCAAACTTAGCAGATCATTAACGTCGCCTAAGCTGAGGTTCACACACAGTGGCGCGTCCAGGAACCGGGCTGGTGGCGTGACCGCACTCATCCCTACCGCAACTGGCACCGAATGAGGATTCTTTAAAGCCACACTGATTGGGCGGCTATGTACTGAGGCCCCACCTCCTCCGCCCAAGTGACCAATCAAGCCTCCGGCACATGCCCAAATTCAATTACTATGCAGAAAAAACAAATTGGATAACAGAGTGCTATGTCAGGTCAATGAATTCCTGGCACTTCAAGTCCGCATCCCACACAGCGGAAGGACCCAGGTAGGGTTGTCCCTCCTGTGTCCGTGTTCTGTGCTACCTAAACGCCGTGTGAGAGAGAGACGCATCGGCCGGCACCAAGCCAGCTGAAGACAGGCCTATTGTCCAAAGGGCCGTCTTCACCTGCGGCCTGACCTTCAGCTTTCAGCCCTGTAGGTAGCTTTTGGCCAAACAGATCAGGGTTTTACCTTTAACCTCTGGCCAGTAGGACTACAAAGACCCAGGGGTGGGTCTGCTCTTTCTGGAGTGCCACTCCAAAAGTCACTTTGTGGGCCGCCATGCAGTGTAGTAACTGTTTGTGGTCAACAGGGGGCCCCACACAAATGTGGTCTGAGTGGTGGTAAACATAGAGACCCAGAACCTAAAGCCACAAGCGCGTGAAACCTGCCACAGCACCGTGCATCCTCACCTAAGGGACGGCAGAGGGGCCCGTCTTGCAAAAGCACCCCCCCTCCCCCCCCCCCCATGCAACACGCATGCCAATCGCTCTCGTCAGCATGGCCCCCACGCGCCGTGTCCCAGTGCCAATTCCCTTTGTAAATGGCTCATCCATTCGCAGCAAGCCGGGCCAGCCTGCTCTCCCCTCGCTAATTAAATCTTCAAAGGGAATTTTCCCGTCTGTACGCGACGGTCGGCCGATGAGTAACACGTGTTAATGAAAAAATGGCATCTTTATATTTATTGGGTTTCAATTATGGGCCTTTTATTAGGATTAATAATCCCAGTGGACGTGAGGGGGGGGGGGGCGAGGCCCCCATCATTCAGACACGCATCAGTGCCTCAAGGGCCCGGTTCCAGAACAGGCCCGAGCGAGTGGTCTAGGCGCGATAAGAAGCAGAATAGCCAATGAACCGATTCCCAGGAAAAGACGCTCCGCGATGAGGCGGGACCTCATGTCACGTAAGCAAAGCCATTTAACGATCGGTGAACAGGACGTTCAGAAGTCTAACTCAAAGGAAGAAAGGTGGTCGCGGTCGGCTAAGGGGAGGGGGCAGGAATCGCAATAGAAAGAGAAGGTTTGCCGATAAATCTACTAATTTTTTACGGGGAACAAAGTAATACGACGGAAGATGACGCGCATCGTTGGTTGCATGGAAAACAGCAGGGTGAGCTCATCTCTTTTAACTTTTATTAATTAAATACACCATACTTGAGCAAATGTCTCTGAAAATATCACAAATAGATTTATTTTTTTTTCCATTGAGCAATTATAGGTTGGAGAAAAATCTCTACATGAAGAGTGCGTGAGCATCGCGGACCACTTCCGCTCGCTTTGCCGCCGGATTGGAGGGGTCTGCAGTTCGTGGTGGGGGGGGGGGGGTGGTTTTGGAACTGGGCTCTGCGTGAGGGGGGAGAGTTTAGCCACGTCGGGACAAAAAAACCACTTACATGCATACATACATGGCATTTTACAGATACACAAAGTGTTAATGACCCCCATCTCCACGAAAAAGTCATTTCTAATCCCCGAAATTGGGACAAATTCCCTTTACAACACTAAAAATATAGAAAGGAGGAGTATCAGGGTCTCACAAAGGAGGGGACTTGGAAAGGAGAAGAGAAAAAGCATCAATGCCCCTTTATTTCCTCAAAGGCTTGATTTAGTGTTTATTTTTTGTCTTCTCTCTCTGAAAAGTCCTCGGTCCATCCGGGTCTCTCATCCCTCCAGAACTTCCTCCCCTGTAGTTCAGGTCTGTAGAGCTCGCCATTCCCACCTGGGGTCTGGGGGGGGGG
>JAODKE010000032.1:350123-363659 GCA_026779605.1 Mormyrus hasselquistii | reverse complement strand
GGGGGGGGGGGGGGGGGGGGGGGGTTTGGAGGGATACACCTGACGAGCGTGTCCGGGCAAGCGGGCCAACAGGGAGGGGGCTCTTCTGAGAATGGTCAAACTCCAGGGGTTTCTCTTTCTACATCTCACTCTTTTTACGTAGCAATGCAATAGATGCAAATGTTACGTTTTCAGATTCTGCCTAAAAAAACTCAGCTATTCTGTAGCAACAAATGCTACAGAATAGCGGAAACAGTATCACAACGTAACATGTCCATACTGAAATAATTCTTTACCTATAATTTTAACAAATAGTTCAGTGTTAAGACACGTTGCACACACATACAATATATATTGTTTGCAGGGCTAAAAACACATTTGAAACATTCCTGTTTATTATTTTTCAGTATCCAGTATCCATCTCATTTGCAAGGCTGCTGTAGGTCTTCTGCAAGTTCCATTTTAAGTTGTCAGAAGCCCACTGAAGCATCGTGTTCATGGCTACTCTCTCAGCAGACGGCCTTAGCGCGGGAGGAGGGGGGGGGGGTGTTGGGTAGCAGGCCATGCGGTCGTCTCCTTACCATCTTTGGCTGTGTCAGCAGCCCCTTCTCTGCCCAGCCCTGTAGCTGTGGGAGCTCTGCCTGACGCCACTGTGTCTCTGTCGATCCCTACAGGAAGTTTCAGGGTCAACATTTAACGCGGTGCTCTCTCCACAGCCTAGTGCTCAGCAGTCACACTAAAACACACAGGTGGCTATCCTCCCGCCATCATCCTCTCTGTCCGCAAACGGCGGGATGCTGAGTTATTGTGTCACGTTCTGCTTTTCTGGGAATATAGCTCTGGAATAATAGATACCGGGTGATTGTTCAAGGCAAAGATCAGATTGGACTACTGTGTTATACCAGAGTTGTTTGCAGAGCTGGTAGCTATACAACAATTTAGGAGACACTGTAGGAATTGTGGCTGACCCTTTTTTAATTCATTATTTTCCAGTAAGAGACCCCACTAGCCGAAAGAAGCTGTAGCGTTACTATATGTTTGGATGCTGTTTAAATGACAACATGGTGTACAGCTAGAGAGGAATTAGCAGTGGATGAGACGGACAGCAATTAAGGCTTATAATTTAGGTGGGTTAGTGCTATCATTTAACCATAGCCTGATTCGTTTTAGATCAGCTTATGCCACCTGTGTTTCAGTTTTAGTGAAGACTGCAGGTCACGATATCACACTCTGCTGTATGGTTTTTAATACAAACATTATACACACACAGTCATGTCAGCCTCCACAGTTACATAACAAAAAGAGACTGCAGGTTTTGCACGTTCAAGGCCGCGTCGGCCTGGCATGCGGCTCATGAATGAAGGCAGCGGTTGTCCCCAGCTGCTGGGGCACCAGTCTGCATCACGCCCCTGCCTCCTACCCACCGCCCACACGTACATCAGCGACATTAGGATCTCTGGGAGGGGAGCAAAGCCCATAGAGGGAGCACACACTTGCTTTCGGGGGAAAACAAAACACATGCCTGCAATCAACCAATCGGAAGCCAGAAAAGGTGCGACAGACAGAATACACAGTATGTTACTCAGATTTGTGCCTCAGGGATAAACCCATGGTGCACATTTAAAGTATGCTGTAGGAACATCAGCACTGTAAAGCATCTCAAGCCTCACAAGTCTGCAGCGTGCTGAAGCGAATGATGTCGCATTAATAAAATGGGTATTAAAATGAATGCAATAAAAAATGTACTGAAGTGCTCCCTCATCCATGGGGGAAATGTTCCAAGTCTCCCAGCAGATGTCTGAAACCAAGGAGAGTACCAAATGCTATATATACTAATCTTTTTTTCATATACATACCTAAAACAAAGTTAAATTAGACAAAAGACTAACAACAAAAAAATATAATAGAATAGAACAATTCAGACAATATACTGTAATAAAAGATATGTGAATGTGGTCACATGCGATACTGCGACAGTGGATTTGATAACCGAGATGGCTGGTAGGTGCCTAACGGGCGGGTAGCATATACACTGTGGATACACAGGACAAGGGGAAGATTCATGTCCTGGATGGGAAGGAGTGAGATTTCATCACGCCACTCAGAATGGCGCACATTTCAAAATGTATGAATTGTTTCTTTCTGGGATTTTCCATTGAGTATTTTCAGGCCGTGGTTTAACTGCGGGTAACTGAAACCGTGACAAGCCAAACTGCGGATAAGGGGGGTGGCACTGTAATCTTATCTAAAAAGCATGCAGCATGCAAGCAAAGTATAATGTTGCATTATGGCATATCAGGATGCATCCTGCCTGCATTTTCTTTAAGACACCAAAAATGTCATCCCACAAAATAATGTCTCACCTCTTTCGTCTGTTTCTTAATCCTCTCTCCCATACCCTCATCTCAGAACCAGAACCGGCTGCTTCATTCATGCCCACACCACAGATTTGCAATGAAATATTAAATTCAGAGCTGCACCTCCATTGCCAAGTCGTCTATTTATTCCTAATGTATTCCTAATTTGAATTAACTGTAGACATGTTAGTGTGAATGGCGCCCAATAGTGCCAACTTCGACATGGATGCAATACGTATCTGTGCTCAGGGAAAAACACACTGCTCTGTTTTCATGGCATAACGGCTGTTTTACGACAATGGGCCGAGAGTGACGGTGCCTCAGTGGAATCCAAAGGGTTTGACGCGAGGTGTGTGCTGAGGCAGACCGTTGCGCCACTTGAAATCGAGTGCGTAGAACTGAGTGTGCATGCCCCCCCCACCCTGCTATCCGATGGTGTCCCCTGACTCTGCGGGGACTGACACAGCAATGTCAGCCTGGTGTAAAGCGCAGGTCACCCGGAATGCATGTTTGACATTAGATTACATCCATAGATATGAGGAGCTATGTCTAGCAAACTAATAAATGAGATTGTTAGTGACCCTGATCAAAACAAGCATGGCCTCCAAAACACAGACGTCCTATTACTGATTACAAAGTTTACAATGCAAATATTCAATTTTTTCTCATACATTTTTTCTCTCTGTGGCTTTAAACTGTATTATGCAAACATCTTGTTATTTTTATACAACTCAATAAAAAAAAAATTAAATATGTCCCAATATCAGAATGTATTCAAAAAACAGCAATAGCTATACCACCAATGTACCTATGTAAACTGCTTCGCTGTGTAAGCAACTCCTGCAATAGATAGGTATACAAAATTGGCATATCGTTATTATGGTTTTATCATTAGAAACATTTGGTAATTTTGTACACAGAATTGGATTATGGGGAAGCAGATGGGATGGAGTGTTTTAAGCGGATGCTAAAGGGCTTCCAAAGCACTCGTATTAGCAGAACTTGGTGAAAGAAATTCCTCAATAGTTAACACTCTACAGGCGTTTCTCCAAACGGCAGCTGTGCTGTTTCGTGTTGAGGTCCTGTTGATATATTTCATATATTTTTTTCTGCAGTATAATAATGGCTGAATATAAATAGGCCCAACAGGATAATTTTACTGAAAAAGGTCTCAGTCGTACAATGCAGTGGATTTGTGAGCCTGTGGTACCCATGGTTTGGAATTAAAAAGGAGCCAGTCCTGGGATGCCGCAAAGCCAGGGCCGGGTCACGTGCCGGGTTTGCAAATCACAAATGGCACGATCCCACGAACGAGTCGGCCTTGGCTCCTCTCGGATTATAGGAAGCTCCGGGACGGGTTTCTGGGGAACCATCAGGAACTTGACTGTCAAAACTTAGTAATATTTCAGAAAAATCCATTGTGGCAAGTTTATACAGGTATCCGCCGCTTTACGAAAGTCAGGCGTTCCTATGAAACCTTTCATAAGTTGAAATGGAGCAAAGCGAATAAGCAACTACCATTAATTTATATAGGGGGGGAATGAGCGTTCCCAGATCAAAAGAATAACCTACCAAATCATACCAAATAACATATTAAACCTAAAATAACACTAACATATAGTAAAAGTGGGAATAATGTGCAAAAATACACAGCTTATGTAAGGTAGAAATAATGTATTTGCATACATTATCTTATCCGAATCAATAGTCATGTGTCACTTAGCGACAAGGATACGTCGCTAGAAAGGCACCATTATAGATGGTGCAGCCCACACACCTAGCCTACATAACGATACATAAAGTAGTAATATAGTTGTTTCTTATCATTATCAGTTATTATGTACTGTGCATAATTGTATGCGCCATACTTGTGTATGACTGGCCGCGCAGTAACTTTGTTTACACCATCACCACATGAGTAATGCGTTGTACCACGATGTTACTACGGCTACCACAGCTAGGCGATAATACTTTTTTTCAACTCCATTGTAATATTATGGGAACACCGTCGTACCTGTGGTCTGTCACTGACGCATGACTGAATATCTAGCGTTAGCTCGCTGATAAACTAGTGCTGGCGAAATAGTTATAAATTCCTGAAAAATGGCGCACATGGATGATTGTATCAGTATCATCATTTTTATTTTAAAAACTGTATATATATACACACAAAGTTACATATTATAGTATTATAATTATATATTTACTGACCTTCTAACCTATGTTATGCCACATTACAGTGAAGCAACTCCAGACCCCTCCCAACATGTGCTTCTCTGAGCCAAATTACGCTCGTTCCTCAGCGCGCGCCACCGTACCCCGGTGAGTCGGCGCCGGTGCGCGCGTGTGGCTCACACCCCCTCCCGAAACGCACATCTGAAGCATTCCGACAGATTTGTAAGGCTCATATCTTTTTACATGAGGTCAGTGAAGTTCCCTCTCAGTATCGATTTTTATTTTTCTGTCTTTTCTCATATAAAAGATTCCAACGCTCCCCGTCCGCCCGGCGGCTCCGGGCTCCTCTGCATCCTGCAGGTCAGACGGAAGCTGGTCGGGATCAATCAGGACAGCAATCTGGGAGCCCGTGCTCCATGGCTGCCTGCCTCCGCTCCCATCGATCGGCAGCTGCTTTGCCAAATGGATTTTTTTTTGTGAGTCAGAATAATAAATGTTCCAGTATGTAAGCAATTTTTCTCTTTACTTTGTTTTTACTATTTTTTTTCCCCTGCATGAAGTCCAGAGTTTCATGGAATCAATACAATAAGAGATGCTGTTTGTCTCCTTCCTCTCATCCCCTGGTGAGGCTCCAGGGTCAGAGTTTGGCTCAGGGTTCAATTAAAAGCTGGCTGGACCTCACTTCCACCCTGAGCAAATCCAACATGCAAAGAATAAACCAAGGCAACCATCCTTTCATAATTTATAATAAGACATTAGAGCAAAAGTGTTTAAATATCTCTAGATCGACTGATCTGTCAAGAAGAAGCCAGGGCTAGTTAAGTTATATATAGTTTGCTGCACAGATGAATATGACTGCGTCAGGATGAGGTTACTTTACCATTTTAGTAAATCCTCAATGATGATCAGTTGTACATGGTTTCTTTTTATGTCAGATGATAATCAGCATGTTTCTCACCACAAAGGTTGCAAATCCTATTGAGTGAGACAAATTGCCAGCCAGTTTCAGTTCTACCTCACTAAACTGAAAAATATAACACAAAAAGAAAGGATCCTTTAGGATATAGTTTTTGGTGTTTAACTAAGCGAACGCACACAAACCGCTTTCCTCTGGTTAGGAACCGCTTTCCCCGGCTCTGCTTAATAACCCAGACACTGAGCGATTCCCTTTGTGTGATTCCTATCACGCTGAAAACATCACATCAAACGGCCTCCATTCTGCCGTGCGGATGCACGGGGGGGGGGGACTCGGGGCCTGAATTTTCTCCTCTGAGGAAAGGTCTTCTGACTTGGGGAATTATGAGCATAAAAAAATTCCCACGTGAAAGCGTGGAGCTTTCCTCGAAGGCTTTTGCTGAGGATGAGTGCCCTGTGCCATTTCTCAGATGCCGGTTCAGAACTGGGGCTCCAAAGAGGATTTTACTGCACCGCGAGACTCCTGGGCTGAACCCTACAGCTCCATTCAGGCCTGAACACACTGCCGCACCTGAACGTTTTGCAGCTAAAAAAAAAAAAAAAAACATTTTCACAGAGAGCAGTTTCGCTGTAAAGGATGCAAAAATCCATTATTGGCTTTTTTCTTTGATGTGTGCCATCATTTAAGGAATACCGGGTACTTCAGAGGGACATTAGCGAAAGCAGCAGTCTTCTATGGAAGTGCAGATAAAGCCTAACATGGCTGAAGGCATTTGCATATGGCGAACCCTCAGCACAAATCCTACAGCAGTGTGAGCACGAATCGACTCTGAGGTGACAGCAGGGGTATGGAGCACTGAGGGCTCCAGTCCTCTCCCCTCCCTGGATTCTGGCCCGGCCCCGGCCCCTTCCCCACCTTGACCTGTGCAGAGACAGCCCACGCTTCACCGCGACGTGCCGAGTGCTGCCCAGTGACACAGGCGGCCCAGCACCCACCATGCAGGGGTACACAGGCGCCCAAAATGCAGGAGAGGAACTCTCATTTATCATCCGCGACATCATCGTCAGTCGACAGAGGCATACTACTATTAACGATATAGGCAAAATTAATTACTATACTAACCGAAAAGTAAAGTATATAGACATGTTTAGTATAGTGTCGACAAAATAAATTGATCATAATCATCATCATCATCATTATCCATCTATTAATCTGTCCAACTTTAATCTTCCATAACTGCTCAACCAATATGTAGCCGACGAGTATTAGCAACAACAATAAGAAGTAGGGTTTCCTGGCCTGCTCTGCAGGGGCCCAGGTGTGCCCTCAGACTCATAATTGGGTAGGACGCCAACCTGGATGGTGTGTCGGGCATCAATCAAGTGCTAATTAAAATGGGCTCTCTGAAGGCCGCAGGGGCGCCACCCTGGGTCGCCATGTCATAAACAAACAGGAGCAGACCTCCTGTCTTCGAAGCGCAGGAGAGAGGAGCTATTCTAGGGAGCAGTGTTTCTCATAAAAGACTCTGCTAAAGGGGCGTGTCCCCTGGGTGGCAGACCCCCTGTAGGCGCCACATCAGGGACAGAAAGGGCCCTGGCTAGTGACTGACTCCTGCTGCCCAAACTCACTGCTGTCCCCCCCCAGGTCCACCAAACCCACAGCTGCACAGGCACATGCTAAACCCTTGGGGTGAAGGTGACCCTGCCTTAGAGGAAGGAGGTCAGCGGCAGGTTATGAGTGAGGCCTCGCTCTTTACCAGGACTAACCCAAGCGCAAGTTCCGCACCAGCACTATTCTGTGCAAATGGCGCTGGTTCCACTGCGTCAGCACCAGATGTCGCACATGCGTCCCTACAGGTAGCTGGCAGGTTGCAGGTCACTGCACCTGTGCAGGCCATGCGATTTCCAGCAGTCAGCTACTTTTTTCGCTGGTGACTTGCGACGGAGACCTTATTCTCAGACAGTGTCATTAGCATACCCGAATTCCCCAGCAAACATATCAACAAGAACAGTGAATTCAGCTTTGTGCGTGAGATCAAAGGGCCAAGAGATTTCCTTTCAAAATGCAAATACCACATTATTTCTTTCAATTCGCAAAACTGATAGGTACCTCTTCGGAACAATAGAAGTCCATCAAAAAACAAATGGCAGTCTTTGAAAGACCACTGGAAAACCATTTTCCACCAAAAATGATAAGAGTAAAAGAGAGTTCTGCTGTGAGCTAGGGGCAATACTCCAAGTTTTAACTCGGACTAGTCCGAAATTCAGTTCTTTTGTAATGGATAGTTTCACACTTCACCTATATGCAGACCAGGATGCAAAATGAGGATTAGGGCACGGGAATGTAATGACTGAATGATTAAAAAAGAAAAAAAAAAACGCTAGTTAAATCCAAACCTCAGCTTGATCAGCTACAACAAGCAATTTATATAAATTGCCCAAAAATTCAGTGTTTCAGTAAAACGGATGTAGCTTATAGTGGGCAATTATACGTTTTTTTTTTAATTTAAAAAAAAAAAAAAAAAACATGTAGCTAATGTAGCTAATTAGAAATTAGCCCACCTACAGTATACTGGTATTTCAAATTTAAAAATATATTAACACAAGGTCCTTCTTGGCTTAATTTACCCCTTCTGGTTATGTGTCCAGGTGAATGATAACAATAAGGTATAATAGTCCTCATAGATGTTCATTGTGGACACACGCCCTGTGTACTGTAACGGTGTGGTCTGCATAATCCCATAGCAGGGTAACAGAAACAGAGTCAGGCCTATGCAAATGCATAAAAAGGAAATCTCCAAATCGCTCATTTTCCCACTCACAGAGTCAACATCGCGCCTCAGAAATGTGAAAAGTGTGTAGCTGTCCTCCAGGCCAGAATGTGGCTTTGATGAATAGAGCCGTTTGTGAGGGTGCTGTCGGTGGGCACGGTGAACACAAAGCACGTGGCAGGGGGATTGGATGAAGAAGCACGGTTTCTTATGGGGCGGAGACAGACACAGATACGGAAATAATGGAGTGCTTTTGGCGGATGACAAAACAAACAGGCGAAGAATTTCATGATGTGTCCAACCCATAGCCACGATGTTAACAGCTGAAATAAACGGCTATAAACAATCGATAGGTGGATCTGCCCAACAGCAGAACCTCAAGTCACCTGACTCCCAAGCGGAAACACAGAGTCTGCATTTACTGATGCGTTTTTATGGTTTTTAGGGTGATCAAACTGTGCATTTACCTACCACTGCTTCGCAACTCAGGTACAGCCTTCTGATCACTGAAGGCCAGACATCCAACGCGGTCAGAAAGCAGGACTGACGTCCGGCAGCTCTATGCCTAAACGTCATTCTCAGTATTTCCAGATTCAGGACAGTTCCCATTTAAATGGTATTATCGTTATTACTGCCTCAATCCAACAGCCTTGTGTAAATATTTTTCGACGTGTAACTTGCTGGGTTTTATTATAGTGATCTGCTGGTCTTGTTAAGGTGGGGGCCATTTCTTAAGTCAACATGTTACACTGTTTGATTAATTTTCTATCTCGCCTATTTTACAGTTATTATATTTGAACAAGCGTTCCAGACAGTCACCTGTATTTGCTCATTTTCTCCATATTTTCAGTTTCCCCCGGGCAAAAGGGCCCTAACTAACCTAATGCCTAATACACAAAAAAGGCTCCCAAATCATCACACATTTACGCTATAAACATACAATGTTTGTGACTAAATTATCGTTTCATTGGTAACAGTAGCTCCTTGCTGCAGACGCATAATTTCGACTAACCCATTTTGCATGATATTGTGACATCCATTCCTGCTGTCAGACTTATGAAATCTGATATCAGTTCCAGTTATATTACATTTTAGACTTTCGTGCACTTTTCCAGACAAGTTTTATAAAGACCTGCCTATCTTATCTTTTTTTCATAGCAGCCCAGACTAAAATTTAATCCATGTTTTCACTTTTGGGCAGACAGTGTTTTTCCTGAAATTTATGTCGACAGCTTTATATATATGATAGATATGTATGCGTATCTTATCATAATTTAACAGTCAGTCTTCCTGTTGTGTTTGTGACGCTTTCTTTTTACCGATCAACCCAGGACAATGAGCTGCTCTGCCAGGCATAAGAATGTTAAATGTTTTTATTGGCATACGAAGAGCTGATGTTTTGGGGATGACCTTGAAACGTCCTGCAGCGTCACAAATATGCACCTATTTTAATGGCAGTTAGAGGAGATGCTGTAATAACGATTACTGAGACTAACATTATTTTTCCCTGAGATGCAAAAATTCAGTGTTGTGCAGTTCGAACTCGATCCATAGGAGAACATGCCACTGAAGCCCTTGACTGTTGGGCACCACGGCCAGAAAATGATATCATTCCAAAAGAAGGAAAATTCAGATTTTTAGGCTTCTCAGTAACACACAGCAGTAATCAGAATTTTTCGGTTTAAGGGTTATGTATGTGTCCTCTCTGATATTATTTTTGTGTATGCATATTTTGACTGGGAATGCTTCTGTTAAAGGCAGCGGCAAGCCGACCCCGGCCCTGTGTTTATTAGCGCTAAGTAATTCCAGCTTATTATCATCTGTCTGTGGCACTTTGAATTCCTGCCAAAGGAATTAGCCTCGCGCTTCTGAAGCTGGGCTCCTTGCGCAGCAAAATCTCTTCATTTCTGCTTGCTGAAGGGGGAAAGTAGATGAATACATTTCTGAAACCATGCAGGAAGCCTATTGCATTTTTTTTTTGCCTAAAAAGTTACTTTGATATACACGTATATTTAGTCTTATGACGAAGAAATATTTAAAAAAGCAATCATGGCTTTACTGCATCTCATCTTTATCCTTTCAGCATATAAACCTTTAACTTACAGCCCAAAACAGACGTGGACAGTTTTGTATTTCATGATTACAGAGATTGAATAAGAAATTTGTCATGCAAGTTTATTCTGGACCACAAACTATTGATATATTAATATTAATAAAGATTCCACAATACCTTCCAAACATAATAGTCAAAGCTATGGTGCCTTATAAAAGCATATCATTGATGTGCTGGCAATGATGACAATTAAATGATAGGAAACACCTGCGTGTTTAAAAATCAGGCAATTTTACAGTATATCCTGATGAAACTATCAGAAAACTTCTGAAATGTTCTAAAATGCATGTGCACCAAATCTATGAAGTTAAACCTTATTTAGTTACACGTTGCTTTTACTTCTCTAGTTGTTTCATGCAGTTTCAGTTTTATAAATTGTTGATGATAAGATCCTTAACACCAGCTGGGTGTGTCACACCGAGACTCCCCTGCCTGCGATCGGCCCCACTGACCCTGACATCCTGGCCATATTTGGGTTCATTAGCTGCCACTTAAACAGCAAAATTACAGTGGGCGGGAGTCCTTATTTATTTTGAAATTTTTATGCTGCTTAAATTTATCTCATATATCATTTTAAATATTTAATAATTATATATATTTAAATTTTGCATCCATAAAATATTAGCTATACTCCTTTAGACATCGGAACGCCGTTACACCAGTGGGTGGCGTAAGAGAGGGAATCTCACTAGCCAAGTTACTTGTTGACTAACTTAAAAGGACCAAAGAAACAGAACTGTCATCCCCTCATTCAATGAAATGAAAAAACAAAACAAATCAACGCAGAGATCATTTTGTCTACTTTAAAGATTTGCCCAAAAAAATGAAATGTTTGAGAATGAGGTAAGTCTTATCTCAGAGACGCGGGCAACATCGCCATTGTGAAGAGCAGAAATGAACAGCTACGACGGTTCATACGGCCATCACCCGTATCCTAAGGCAGATGTTAGCAGTGAAGGCAGGACTCATCCCTCGTGTGTCACACCAGAATATTCCACAGCACCGGTGTCTCCCTCAGTAAACTTTAACCTTCTGTTCATTTGTCTAATGCTTAATCCACCCCCCACTTGCAGTACTCCCCCGAATACGTCAGCTTGTCAATTATCCTCCTTCCCTTTCACTGGCTAAGAACCCGTAACAACCAGCTACACACTCAGAAACTGCAGAAGCAAAAATGCAGAGTCAACTGCACAAGCAGAAAGCGTCCGATTTACGACCTCCCGCACATCCTCAGCGTCGGTTAATCTAGTTAATTGCAGCCCGATGCCATCTCTCTCGTAAGAAACTCCTGCAACGGTGGCGGTAGGTGACCGCCACTGGAGACACGCGGAATACGCAACACCCGCTTTTCCCCAACTGGGCAGCTTCCTCCCTGTCAATATTCGCCGCAGCTATCTGGAGAAATCAGTCAATTCCGGGCCTTAAAGGAGCAAAGCTGTACCTATGGCCAGCTGTCAGTGACAGACGAGCGAGCACCATTGGCGACAGGCGGTCAGAAATGCGCAGTGAAGACCGTTACTGGGATGCGCCACGCCAGCCACGCCTCTGCCGGCTGTATGCTGCCACACGACGCTATTTAAACTGCAAAGCACCGTGAGAAAAATCAATCAGCCTGTACTGTAATGGGGCCGAAGGAGGTGGCAGCGCTGGCCAGTCAAAGGACACGTCTCTCCGGCCCGGAGACAGGCTGCCGCATTTCCGCCCGGCCCTCTTCCTCCTCGCTTTTAGCGTCAGGCGGAGTCGTGGGCCCGCTCGCGCCGCAGAGGCAGTGCTGATGCCACACTCCTCTCCTCACCCTGCTTTTCTCCTTGGTCACTCCAGGGTTTCCTCCCCCCGGCCATGAGCCCCACTGCCCTACACCTGTCCACCTTTCCTACACACAGAAACATGAATTTAAAGGAGGGGGAGCACGATCCTGGGGACACAGCCTCTGCGGACGAGGAGCAGTGCCAGCGAGTGATGACTGCGCAGTTTGGGGGCGGCTGATGCTGAGGACCACATGAAGTTCCGCACCATAAACATTCTCTCTCCCTCCCTCCCTCCCTCTCTCTCTCTCCCTCTACACCACCCCGCCCCCCCACCAGCACCCTCCCCTGATGCGGAAAGACAGGCAAGCCTTTACCAGCTATACAGTGGGGAGTGAGGAAGGCAGACCAGCTCGTTTTGCTGCAGTTCACATACAGTATCCATCATTAGCCTTGCGAGTCTCGCCTTGTGGTCAGATGGTGTGTGTGTGTATGTGTGTGTGAGTGTTTTTCCCCACTAAGGCAACTTGCATACAAAGAGGCGAATGTTTCCTCTCGCATTAACAATCCTCGCTCACAGAAGTGAAAGTCCTTCAGAACCCAAAGCACATGAGCAACATTTTGGCAAAGCTTTAAAAAAAAAAAAAAAAAATGTACACTGTTTTTTTTTTTGCTCCTAACGACCAGGGGAAAAATAATGGCTTCTGGACAGAATAAGCCGCTTCAACATTAGATGAAACCTTTCAAGTCGGCCGTGACGCTCAGGAGGTCTTCGATAAAACGCTTCCGCCCTGAGGTTTGCCAGCCGTGCCGCCTGGCACCTGTTCCTGATCGATGCCAGTTAAACTTATGTCCCTGACAGGCACCGGCTCCCACCAGCGCGGACACAGCCGGGAGGGGGGGGCCACTGACTCAGTCAACAATGAACGCACATCTCAGCAGAAACAAAAGAGAAAAGGAGGTAGGAGCCTGAGTTAGAGAATAAAGCTACAGCATGCATGGGAGGCGAGTGGATGCGACTGCAGCAGGGGCAGCGTGCAGGGCTGAGGGGGTCTGGGGTATTAAAGTAATAGTGGGTGGACAGGGGAAGGCACACGCACACCCACGTTCACCCCGCTCCTATGCGGGCGACGCAGAGCCTGACTGCATGTGACGAACCTCGACTAGGTGCCTCTGAACCCCGACGGAAACGACACAGAGCGAAGGAGAAGCCGCGCAGGAGACGTGACGAGAGCGAAGCCAGTGAGGTACCATGGAGGAGGGACAGGCAGCACACCGCCATGCCCGGCGCAGACGTGACACGGATGCTCAACAAAGCCGATCGCTGCCCAAGAGGGGGGCAATCGGCGTGAGATACTGAGTCTCCTTGTTCGCCAAAGCGGGGCACTCAGCTCCGTTCCCTCGCCTCCCGCCTCCGGAGTCCCCCTCCCTCCACCCACTCCCCCCCCACGTCATGGAGCCGAAGTGCGGCACGTCTGACC
>JAODKE010000032.1:330453-350023 GCA_026779605.1 Mormyrus hasselquistii | reverse complement strand
ACGGGCGTGAGATCCCGCGTCCCCTTGTTCGCCAAAGCGGGGCCCCCCGCCCCCTCCCCCCGCCTCCCGCCTCTGGAGCCCCCCCCCCCCCCCCCCCCCATAGCACTCCTCAGCAAAACAAACACATCCCCCCCCGATCCCCCAAATCGTAGAAAATGACACCCCACCGGCATACAGAGCACAGAGGAAGCACGGTGCGAGTGAGTCCGAGAGGTGCTGCTGTGGGGTCCACAGCTGCCTTACCATCTTAAACCCATTCCACTCCATCTCTGAGCTGGCAGCCGCGTTTCCCCCACCCAAGCAAATTTCCCCACTCGGATCTCTCTCTCTCTCTCACTCTCCCACTGTGTGTCTCTCTCTCCCTCAGTGACCAGGAGGCTGAAGACGGCTTGCGATGGCAGGCATTCCTCCTCGCAGGCTGAAAGGCAGGCTGAGAATGCACGCGCTCCGGCGCGAGCGCTCCTCTGCAGCCCACCCCCTGTCTCCTCCTCGCCTGTGAGGTCAGAGCGGCCCCCTCTCCGGGAGAGCGCGCTGCAGCCCTCTCACTGGCTCGCTCAGCCATCCGTCCATCCACTCTCGGAAAATTAACACCTTCATTCTGGGAGGCGCACAGGACTGCTGGAGGGGAGCGCGCGATCGATTCGTATCGGCGCGATGCTCATCGCGTTTTACGTCAGAGATTCATTCTAGCGGCATATATTAAGGACTCCTAATCGGGCGCTTTTTAAAAATACCTTTTTAACGATTACTTCTGATGCATGATAATTAAATGCTGATTCTCATAATTAAGATATCAAAATACAAGTTACTGTTATTATTACCGTTTCTGTTATAAATGCCGTAATACTTCGCAGAAATATTTTTTTTCGACACGTGCATGCGATGAGTTAGGGAAGAAAACGAGTTTTCACTACAAAAGGTGAAATGTGACAAGCAGCTGACGATTTCGTGTAAGTCATTTAATGTATCTACTTACAGCGTTAATTGAAACAGTTCATTTTCTTAACAATTTTGGACACTGATCTTAAATATATTTAAAACTATCCCATCCAGGATATACTCTCAGTGAGTCAAAAACATGACTTATTTTTGAAGCGAAATTATCTTTGCAATAAATCACTGCTTCCGAAAATGACAATGTGGGTTATAAAATATTCACGAAGCGAATACAACTCTTTTCCACAACTCTTATCGTGTATTAAGCCTGCCCACACACAGCCGTGTGCCGAATGTATTTTTATTAATGGTATATTATTATTGGGAGTCTGGTACGATGTCTGCATAGTTTTCCCCCTTTTTGGAACAGAGCACCTTTCCCTCTCGCCCACAAAAGAAAGATCACGGGAAACGCACACACACGTAGACAAAAAAAAAATCTGAAGCGACGACAACTAAAAACACTGCCGCATCTTAAGTATATTAAGGGATATTAATAAGGATACGGGCAACACACTGATCTTTCTGAAATGTATTTCACATATCACACAGCCGAAGTGCATACTCACTAATAATCAGGCTATTATACATAGTAGTGCAAGGCGGAAAATCTCAAAGATTTTGCCAGAGAAAGCTTACTCAAAAATTCCATTTAAATAAATTACTCACCATGACCATTCTTGTTGTGCGAAGATAGAATAAAAATTTAAATTAAAGCAGCTGGAAAGTGCTTGCCCGGCGCTTCGTAACAGGACGAAGAGAATGAAAGGGCTGGGAGTCTGCGTGCGGCAGTCCGCTAGCGGAACGCGTGCGGTCCCAAGGACGGTCGCGGAGACGCGGCAGCCGGCGCACCGTTAACTGAGAGAAGCAGCGCGCCCGTGTCGCCTTTCTTTCAGCAGTATGCAATCGCTCGACTCGCCGCTGTGCAAGAGCTTTGCACGGAAAGAAAGTGAACAAAATAAAACATAAAAAACAAAAAGGGAGAAGCTTCACTGGTTTGCAAGTGCCGGAGATCCTTTTTTCTACACCTTATTTATGGAGCCATCTGTCAGTCGGGTGTAGAATCTCATTGGCTGCTATGGAGCGGAGAGAAGGGGAGGTACGCTTGTGTGTACAAAGGAGGAGGGAAGAGAAGAAAGCTGGGCGGATGATGGGGACTGATACCAATGGGATGAAATCTCAGGTGCCGGCGGTTTGTGACGCTACTGACAGTTACCGTTAATTTGGCCCCAACGACAAAGGACACGGAGAGCGGCATTAGAACAATGAAATTATACGCAGACCATAGCTGTGCCAACACTGCAAGGCAAAAATTTGAAAACTTTGAAGACGATGTAGAACACATTACGGGTTCATTCTTACAAAGAAAAAACAGCGTTCAGAAAAGTATAAATTATTATTCATTGTTTTTTGTACATAACAAATCCTTTAACAAAAAAGCAAATATCAGCCATGTCTTTTGATATTTTAAGGTCTTTCGAGTATGCCCAATATTCGAAACAGCTGTTGTTGGCATCAACCGACCAACAACATAAAACCATAAAAATAAAAATTATTGCAATATAAGCAGAGTTTTCCCCTTTAAAACTAGTTTGCGAGTTGGCGTTGTGTGACGCCCCCTCTATTCAGAGCCTCCTGTGAGCTCTGGATACTCTCCATTGCAGCTGCACGCAAGAAGCATCAATAATTAACATGTAGCCCCAAAGCCCCAACCACTGAAAAACCTGTTTCACGTCCATGGTTGTCTGGGTTAAGGGTGTGTGTGGGAGCTAATTGGGGCGGGAGGGGGACAGGGGGTAATTGCAAATCTCTTTTACTTTCACTTGGGATTCATCGCAGGACCGGTCTACTGATTTTAATCTTACACCCTTTCTTATAAAAGTTTAGTAGCTGATTCTTAAAAGGCACTTTACTGAAGAAAATTCTTATATATTTTACCGCCTGACAATTGTATTTTTTTTGCATACCCTCTTAACTGGCTAACTTGATTGCAACGATTGTAACACAGGAATAGGCTATACCAAATATAGGGTTTGTGAAAAGGTCTCTTTAAAAGTTAATGGTTGGTGGAATAAAACGCCGATATAAAATGATAATAAATCAAAGTGTGTGCTTCGCTGCGTTTACAGCATGTGGAGTAAGGATAGAAATCGATTCCGGTATATATAGAATGACAATCGATAGGTCTATTGATCCAGAATCGATTGCTTTCTGGAACATGGTGCTTACTTTGGGCATCAGCACACAAACTATTGCCATTTCGGTAATCTCTATTTCGACCGGTAAAGCTCTCGACGCACGGGGTTACTTTTGACAGTATGAGCACGGAAGATTGCAAATACGACAGACGTTTCACAGCAGGAGAAATAGTCAGTAAGGTTTGTAATTAGGGTTATTGGGTTCATTTGCTGAATATGTTATGGCTTTCCACTCGACCTCGAGTTTAGAAATTCAATCATTTTAAAGAACATTGACGGAAAGCGAAAATAAATATTTGAAAAAACGAATCAGCCACAAATGATCACGTTTTCCTTTTTAATTTTGTGATGGACTTTAACTATTATGTCCTCTCGAGCTTTCAAGCAATTTAAAGACTGGCTTTTGGCGTGAGAATACAGCAGTAACTGAGGCAAACATAAAATGTTAACAATGTTCACCTTGGCTGGTCTAGAACTCAAGAACAGAACTGCAAACTCAGCACATCCAAGTTCAGAAACATGGTTCTGTGTCACTTAGGGTATGATATAGTCCTACATCTACCGGAACTTCTTTCTGATTACCCCAGTGCATCTAAACAACCATGTTTACCTTGGATCCAGTTATTACTTTGTGTAGACTATGATTATTCCAACCCTGCCTGGTCTTTCTTTTTCATAAATCAAAGTTGAGAACACATTAGCTGTCCAATTTCTGTGCATTTTTTTCAATTACAGAGAGACACTCACTGTTTAAAAAAAAAAACTCCATTAACCTATTTATGAGTTTTGTGAGTTTAACAAGTGCTTAGGGTGAATATTACAGCCCTCTTCATGGCCCCCAACCTCTCAAGCGTTATTAACCCCACCCTTAATGAGCCCAAATACTCTCAGCAGTGCTGCTCCTTGAAGCATGGTTTTAATTTCGACATCTCCTTTCCAATCCATATATGCGTCCGGCAAACTGGAAAACCTCCATTGTCTTTTTTCCTGTTTGCTACTTACCACACTTAACATTGCTGAGAGGAAAAAGACACACAGATAAAACCATAAAGAAAGTCAATCCAGCCCCCTTTCCACTTTTTACAGTTGCCCCTCCACCTTATTCAGTACTAAAGCTTTTCCAGACAATGTGCCTGAAATATTAATGAGCTCGTAAAGACCTCCGAGGTCTCACTACCTTCAATTAAAAACAAACAAAGAATGCAGTGTTTTCGAACTTCACCGCGACTTTTTTAGGAGTGCACACAGTTTCGTATCTTCTCTTTGTTTACTGTAAAAGCCGGAGACAGAACATCATCGTAGTGTAGTGGGGTGTCAATAAGCGTCGGCTGTCTTTTGAGATCGCCTGCTACAGCTCAAGCCCCGAGATAAAAGACCAGGCTGCTGAAGTTTCTACTTCTGACTCCTTGGCGAATGAACTTCTTTGAACTGATAAGTAAAGATTAATTTGGGACACATCCTGTGATGGCGGTAGCGTAAATGAAGTTGCTTCTTCCCAACTCCAATTAATGTCCTTTCATGCTTGAGGTTTTTTATAACCACTTTTTAAGATCTTTCAGAAAAAAATAGCAACAGTGTGTGGTCAATGTATAAATCCACAGTAATCAATATAATTTAGCTTCTACCTTGAAAGCTTGAGAAACAATATTCTGGTTATATATAAATCAGGCCTGCTGGTTGTCTATAGCTCCTGCAGCACTCAGTGACTACCTGCGGCTCTCTCGGACTCAGACGTTCATTTGAGTCATGTCATCATCCCCAGGTGACAGAGAGCTCTGTGACTTTGGAATAAAGCAGGTGATTAAGTTGGTTTGGGAAGGTTAAATCTGGTGCACTAGCCCCGCCCACACACCTGTAAGTTATTAGTGAGAGAGGTGCCTTCCCTGCAGACCTACACAATGCCCTGCATGCTGGGTGCAGAGTGAGGACTGTAACAGGGTGACCGCAGTTTGGAACGGTACCTCTATATAAGCCTTTGCACCCTATATAAGCAGCTGTAGAACGGATGAGGGCATGTATGGACAGATTTAAAGATGGAAGTCATCAAATAAAGTGCATATAGTTCTTAATAAAATAATGTGATTTTTAATGAATGTCTACCATTTCTGACACAAATAAACCAGTAAAAATTGAGAAAGCAGGTTTTGGGATTGGGGACTCAGACAAAATGAGAGTGTGCTGGGTGTCTTGTGGGTAATACCTTCTTGGTCTGCATGTTAATCCCTTCACGAGTCGTGCAGTTTTCTCTGTCCAGATCTACAGAGTTCCCTCAGTCACATTCCCAGAATGCCACCGCCATACTTCAGAAGCGACCTTGCCACGGTATAAAAAATGTATTTACACCGGTACGTCCTCTCAGAAAAAGACCGACTGATGTTAAAATCTTGCCTCCTCTTCAACAATATCTTTACATGGATGCCCCTGTCTAACTAAAAATAAGCGCCTGAAATTCCCACCCGGTGACCCAGCAATGTGCAGAGGCATCAACATCAGTATATGTTAGTTTAGTTCTGTAAAGCCAAAGGCTTCATTTGCCTCCAACTCTGCAGAAGTGATATAAGTGGGGGAAGGGGGGGTCGTCACTGGGGACTCATTAATCAAAAGGTAAATATGCTGGTCAAGGTTATAGTCCTGCAGCACTGACATTTTTACGGTATAATTTATGAAGATCGGAATTAATTTGTTAATGACGTATACATAATACTAAAAAATGAATAGATTGCAGATTATGAAGGGGGGGTCCTCATTATAATTGTTCAGAATCTCGGAGAGCCACATTGCAAAACTGAACAATGGGGCTGGGGAGTTTTCTTGCCAAAATATTCTCACATTGTGCTGTGGTAAATCAAATATGTGCAAAATATACAATTCTCTCTGTTTTCTAATTAAGAGGAAAATGTGTAAAGTAAATTAATCTTAGTCTACATGGACAGTCAGATACATGAATTTGGTTTTAAAATTGTCACTGTTGGCAGTACTTCTGTTAATGCATGAAGAATGTAAGTACATCTAAATAATGGCTCTTCACACTTAAGATATCTTTTGAACTCACAGCCTATAGACAAAAGTAATTTTCATGCCTGATGTTAAAGCAGTTGCAGAGTATATTCAGAATGGAGTCCAAATTATGAAATTATGAACTTGAAAATATACATAATGTCACAAAATGATGTTGAAAGTCATCTAAATGCTAACGATGTCAGCTTGTCTGTTACAGTGGCTAAACAGCTGATATGAATGGAGAATTTGCCCCTTGCGAAAGCTGAAACGCTTAGCCTGGATTCACACCAGCTACAATATTTCCAAATAGAAAGTTCTAGAAAAAATTATGCTGGCATAACAAAACTGTTGAGAGACCTGCCAAGAATTTGACATTATAAATCTTAGTCAGAAACGCTGTAAAAGCCAGCCAGCAAATCCAATCGGAGTTTCATCCACTTAATGAATCAGAAAAAATAAAAATAAAAAGTGCGTCTGTTGAAATATGGAACATGACATGAGGTAGTTCAGACAGACACCCGTCTGTTGGACTCTATATTTTTTTTGCAGTGCATCGCACTGTTTTTGCTTCAGTCCAATTTAAAGTTATGTAATGGTGAAGGAAACAGCTCGATATGTCCAGCCAGACACCTACAGGGTGGGAAGATGGATGCACCAGTGTTTAACCAATCAGATCCCGCCTAGGTGTGCCAAATTTTAAATGCCTGCCACTCTCTCAAAAATGGAAAGAGTCCGGAAACAGGAGACCACACAGTGGTCACGGGCGATATGTGACGTAATGCTGGACAGCCTTGCGAATGATTACTTAGTAGCATATTAAACAGAGAAAGGTCTCATGCATCTACATTGTTGATGCTGTCAATACCTTTTCATAGACTGCTTAGGGTGAGCATTGGCATGTACACTAGCCCTATAGCAATGAATCTGATTTGTTATGCTCTTTTTATATTTTGTGTTTTACTGAAAAATAATCCCTAGACCATGGACAGTGCAAGTTTACTGATATGTAAAGAATTTGTGTCTTAAGTAGGATTAACATGCAACGGCCTAAAGACAGCTACATGGATGACTTGTATTTTCTGTAGTTTCGCCACAAAGGCCTGCATTCACCGAACAAAAGTGAAACAAAATTATAACTGAAACCGAAAACAAAACAGCTAAAACTGCAACAACCCTTCCTGACATCTTTCTTCAAACATTAAATTCTTCACATGACATATATTAGCTGTGTTCACCCTATTATACGTTCAGAAACGCGAATATCCTTCCATGTCACCTGTTGTGCAGATGACAAAAATGACGTGTCGTCGCCCTGAAACTTTTAAACTTGATTAAAGTAACATTCAGCTTAACCAGACCACGGCTGTATTGAGACCTCTACCAAGAAGACATAAATTGCCAGCAGTCGAATCAGAAAAGAAGTGCGACATCACGTGATTGCAAATCAGTTGTGTAAGAATATCATGTATGGAGCGTGACAGCTGTAAAAATACATTTCACGCTCCAGTGCAATGCATATATTGAAAGGCCACTGTCGCAGTGAAATATTTTCTAAAACAGACCATTAGTCACTCAAGTGGATATTTATATCTGCTTTTTGGCTGCGACTAATTTACGAATTGCTTCGGTACTGTAAATATCAACGTAAATTAAGTTGGTCATGTGCTGGCCCGCTTTAACGCCCCGTGCCACTGGAGGTAACGGGCACTGCTCTGTCACATGGTTTATCCCCAATTAAAGCTTCTCACCAGAGTCGCATTTGCATCCATTGAAAGTCTGACATTTTAAAGGGAGCACTATGGGTAATTGTAAAAATCCACATGGTCCTGTCAGCGTGGCACGCCGCTCAGCTTCCTTGCTCTTTTGCGACAGCGCAGATTAACGGCGAGTGATTTACCGTCCCGAGGCTGAAATCCCTCTTCGATGCATAACAAATATGGTTTAAAGTTTTCTGAGGTTCCCAGATAACTCTGTGGCAGCTCAGTGATCTTCACGCATATTGCTTCAAATCGGTTACAGTCGGATGTAATTGATTATGAGGGTATTGAACTTATTTAAGTGGGTACTGGTCTCAGAACAATCATCCCCACTTCTGTGCGTCTCTGGCTCTGTCCCGGCTCTCTGCGGCATGCTGGAGCATGCAGGATGTGCGGTGCTCATAGTTCTAAGCGTAACTGGGTTTAGCTTTAATGCTTGGCACATTTGCACCTTTCTCCCTCCCAGAACTTCTGTGAACCGATGCCGAAATTGAACATGTATGTAGATCCAACGTAGGCAATAATGTGTTATATGCAAGTTTTCCAAGACCAAATTAATCATTAAATGAACTGTTCTAGAATCTCTCTGAGAGATCGACTAATCTAATTATTGAACAGGCAAAAGTAGATAATGACTAATGGCTTAGCACCCGTGAGGGAGATGCTCTATGTCCGTTTGAATCCTATGAAGGTCAAGGTGTTTTTCGGTCTTTATAGTTGGGATTACACTGTAGAGGAAACCTTGCGGACATCTCTTTGTCCTGCGCTATGCTTTAATCGGAAACAATTTTTCAGTCACCCGGGGGTAGCCTATTCATTTTGATATTAAGAGATGTATCACGAAAGGTTTGGGTCCACTTGTTGGCGCAATGCGGTCTTAGGTGGCCAATGTGTTGGCACGTGTCCATTTTCCACAAGCATCCAATCGGAAAATGGATGCCAAGAGCCATTTTTTTCTCTTTTCCTTCTGGAGAAGTGGAACAGCTCTGGCAACGTTTTCATAATGCTGCTTCATCAGGATGAGCTTCTGAACCATCGCTACAGGACTGCTGTTCTTTCATAATTATCCTTATTCCCCTATTTTTTTTTCTATCCACATGAGCCACTTCAGCTTAATACCCCAATAAAATCGAATTAACTCCTAATTAGGACATGAAGACCCTGTGCATCAGACCGGTGCTTGTGTCACATGTCAACACTGCGTTCGATCACCTTAATTACCTTCAGCTCAGAACCCATTTCATAGTGACTCAGTTTTAGGCTTTATGATGTCATCACCCCACTGAACAGGCTATTTCTAACATAAGAAGAGCAAATCATGTGAATAAAAAGTCGTTTTCCCAATAGCTGCGACAGCTGTTCTGAACTTGAAAATGTTTCAAGTAGTAGCTAACGTTTGAATATTCATGAAGCCACACATGGCATTGGTAGTGTGTGGGGAGACCATATGTCTAAGAATTTGTCCTTATTAGTGTCTAAATGGCACAGATCAATACCCTTCAAAACTGTCATTAACGCACAAAGTCCAATGGACTTAATTACTAAGTAGTATAATATGAACCAACTGTTTGTGTGAAATGCGCTAACATGGTGCTGAATTCAAGGGTCTCGTTCGGCTCAGGACACGGAGCAGTTGAGCGTTTTCCTGAGGTATTCCGGTTAAAAAAAGAAATATGGGCACATTTTTGCTTTAATCCACACCCCAGACAGTGCAGTGAGACAGAGCAAGAGTGTGGTGCGTGCTGCTGACGTGGAGCTCAGCGAGGGTCTGGAAAACACCGCGGGTCCCACTGGCTGCGCTGCTGCCTGCTTTCACCGCGTTGCCAGGAAAGTAGGGGAATTTTACCCTTTTTTATGGTTTATCGGGGATATCAGCTCCGGCGTGACTCATTGGCGAGATGGAGGCGGTGCTCCGGTATGCTGCGGGGAAGCCTGCTCTGTGTTTGATCCTAGCCAGAAGCCCTCCACGCTCGCAGGCTGACCGCTGTGGTCCATCTGCTGCGGGCTTTAATCGGGGGACACTGTGGCTCCTTTCAGAGAGCAGAGTTCACACTCCCGCTTGGGCTGGATGCTGACAGGAGGGGGGTTTTAATCAGGGATTGGCACGCGGGAGTGGCACGCCCGGCCCTGGGAATCGGGGCCCAGGCGCACGGACGCCAGCCGCCAAGCCTCATTCAGGTATCGCTTCCCGTCCAAAGCACATCCGTCAGGACCTTTCTTCACAAATTTAATTTGGCCTGTGACATAAAGCAGTATTGTGATATTAGCTGACCTCCAAGCAGGCCACACTGCCTTGCCCCTCCCCTTCCGCTCGGCCCAATCAGATCGCCCTGCTGCTCCGCCTGCCTGTGGTTCCCTTCCTTTCCATCCGGCCTCCCTCTCCACGTCTCCATCGCTCACGGCCTCCAGATCGTGACAGCTGAGGCCAGCCTGCCCCCGTGTGATCTGACCCCCCTCTTCTCCCACCAGTCCCAGATGCTGGGCACACATCCCCCCCCCCACCCCCCCGTCCCCCCCAGCCCACCCAACAAAGACAAAGATAGAAGGACAGAGTGAAACATGAAACATGGAGGAAAAGAGATAGAGATTGAGGGAAAAATACAGAATGATAGGGAATAATTACCCCAAATGCCTCAAGGAATAATTACCATACATAAGTACATTTTCTCCTTTGCTTTAAATTGGGTTACTTCAGAAACTTGCCATTGATGTCCCAGACAGGCGGTACAGCAAACCATTTAAAGCAGAATGTCACTGTTAGAATGTATGAATTATTAATGGTCCAGAATGCTGGTGGAGATTGTGCCTATCTCTAGATCTGCAGGAAATCACATCCCCTACCGCTGAGACTCTGAGTTCACCCTTCGCCGTTCACACGCGTCAAGTGCGCATCTATTTATGGCAACTTGTTGTTCCTCGAGAAAAGGTCTGTGTTCGCCCCTCCTGGAACGGAGTGCCTGGCTCGACGTTGACGAGAGACGACAATCCTCCAAGAGCGGGTAAACACATCTGCTCATTTGTCCGCTGTTTCAAGCTCATTATACATCTGCTTCAAACCCGGGCGGATGTTACACTACGGCCGTTAGGCTTGACAATAATGGGTCGGCCGAGCAAAACAGTGGAGACATGAAAGAGGAAGTGCTAGAATATTCTGATGCTGAGTGGAAAACCAGCGATGTACTCTTGGATTTGAAATGATGAAAAAGACCCCCCCCCCCCCCTTGCCCTGGAAGGCAAGCTGGGAGAGAGATTACAGCGGCGTCAGTCTGTTCAGAGGAGCCACGGTTGGCTAATGTCCCCATTGTTGCCGGCAGCGCGGTCGGTGTCCCAGCGTCGCGAGAGCCGGGAACACGGCAGCAGCAAATAAGCAGCTTGCATCTGCATCTCAGCTAATGAACAAAATCATTAATTGCTGCACTTACGCAGAGCAGAATAAACCTTGCTGTCAGGCATTGAGAAAACCAACAGAACGGGGTTCCTTCACTCGCCCCCCCAGTACCCCGCCAAACTTATTTCCCTTTTCAATTACTCTGCGAACAGCTATGAAACAGCTCTAAATGGATACAGAACAATAGCCAAACCGAGGGAACAGCGGCGTTTCTCTGTAATTAAAATATGTTTTTTGTTTTCTTATATAAAAATAGAAACGTTATGGTGGCATGGTGCTTTTTAATTATCAGCTTTGCAGTTACAGGAGACGAAAGAAAACAGAGTTGAGGAATCATGCAGAGTGGATCTACTGGTATACAGGAACAATAAATATAGGCACATTATAAACACGTTCATTACCACCAGGCATGAAAAACAATGTTTAAAACAAATTATGTGTAATGATTGTTGTTATAAAGTCTTTACTGACCAAGAGATAAACACTGGCATTATTAAGCTTATTGATGCATTTTGAATGGAAAGCCTGTTTTAGAAGGCTTTTACTGAATGACTTCAGGATTTTACATTCAGTTTTGCCTTTCTATCAAAAACTGCTCTTTATTTGGGGCTGAAACTGCTAGGAACTATGTAGAAAATTCTTAGTTTCGTTCATCCAAAAGCTCAGTCAGGGTGCAATTTGTATGAGAGTTTATGGCATGAACAGATTAAACATGGCAGGTGAATGTGGCTAATGGCTTAAGGCCGTCACCAGCGAGTGCGAGGGCCACGCATTCAGAGCTGATTGGTGCTGCACGTGCATTAGGTTGTTTTCTAAAGGCCTTGGAGAGGTCCCCCGGAGGGAGCACTGTAAAGGGAGTCTGCAGAGAGGGGCCACCTGCCCTCCCTGGACACAGGCAACATCGGCCAGCCCATCCTGTCTTGGCTTTTGTCAACTCGGTGCCTGGCTGCAGACACCTGCTCCTCTCAGCAGTGGAGGTCCCCAGCGGGACCTTGGCTCAGCTGTTCTCTGGGCCCCCTGCAGCAGCAGACCTTTTCACCGCGCGGCTGCCAGTCCTCCACGCAGTCACACCATGGCGAACACAACAAAGGTAGCAGGCCGGGCCGAGCCGAGCCGCGAGTCGCATCCCAGTCCCTGTGATCCAGGGCAGGCCGGGCCACATCCATCCGGCTAACTATGGTGGCAAAAAAAAACCCCACCATCCTCTGCTTTTCCTGCTTACAGCTCCTGCCTCAGCCACCATGTGGAAACAACCGGAATTAACGCTGATGTCGTTATTGTCGGAATCGTCAACGCTAATCCCCTCCAGGACGATTCAGGGTGCTCCCCATTTTGAGGACAGAGCTCTGTTTTCCGAAATGCAAGCATATCGGCAGGTTCCCCTCGTCTCCCTGATGCGGAATGCAGTGCTTTGTTTTCCACTGTAATGAAAATACGAGAAATAAATAACCAGCAAACTGCCCGTGTCGCCCTTGACTTAGGCACAATGTAATTTACTGGAGAATTATGTATTTCCGCAGAAAGCGCTGACGAAGCCCAGCGCACTGTTACGAGAAACCTGACGGCTAGTGTTTTCCAATTTCCGTGTACACGATGCCAAGGGGGGAGGACAAATATAAGATGACGGTGTCTTTGTGATGATGCCGACATTTATACATATGAAGACTTACGGTGCAACGCGGCAAGAGGGGGGGGGTCACGGGAGAACTCGGGCAAGATGATTTAAGCTTGGAGCATGTGGGGGTCAGGAACCACTGTGTCTCAGAAAACTGCAGAGAACACCAATGAGGACGGAGCCCTGTCAGATGGGGATTTCTGCAGAGGCAAATGTGGAGAGGGTGAAAGTTGGGGCCGACTGTCCTGGTGGCCGATTCATGGGGGAGGTGTTCTTCCTCTGCGTGACGAGCGGGCGGATGCCTGCTCCTCTGGGCCGGGGACGCGCGATGCTCTTGCAGCTGTGTGACCGCTGATTGACCTGTGGGATAAACACCATGTTCATGTGCCGCTTCCCCGAAATTGAAGACGACTCTGCTAGGCGGAATCATCCAGGCCTGGATGAGAGAACAGAGCTGGAGGATGTGGCCGAGAGCGGCGGCCCGCTGAGGAGGGCTACAGCGCGTCTCCTTACGGTGGCTCCACCAGCGTTTCGCGTGACGCGGTCAGAAATACACTCAGATCCCTGACTCGTGCTGTTCGGACCCCCATGTGTCCTGTGGTCACGTGATACACCTCCATCACGCGGGCAGGTGGGCCGCCTCCGCTCGGCTTGCTTCTGCTGACGTGCTCCTTTGTGACGCGTGCAGCGCTTCCTGGCTCCCGCCGCTCGGCCGGCCCTCTTTCAAGGGACGGTAGCGCTGCACCTGTCTACGGAGCTGTACAGCCCCGGCTGCAGATGAACTCATTTCCTGGGCTACATTAGCTGGAGAAACACGGCAATCAAGGACGGGGGAGGCGCAGGCAACGGCAGATGGGGGGAGCTAATCATTTTCGCATAGATAGAAATGACCCTCACAAGCTGTGGCGTGCCAGTGGACACCTGCCAACGGCATGGCGGCTCCCATTCCTCGCTTTCTGCTTCTGTTTATTGTCATAATGATTTAATCGAGCATAAGAAAATCTCCTGATCTTTGTAATGGTTAAAGCCTCAAAAAAAAAACAAAAAAAAGGAGCCAGTGATTTTTTATTATTATTATTATTATTATTATTATACAATCGCAATTATTTATGTATTACAACTCATAATAATAAATGATAAAAATGTCTTAATTTCTTCTTGAAAATCAAAATGGATATTTATGCACTCAGCTTTGTGTTTTGTAAGTAGCTCGCTGATTTCTGTGGTTATCCCTCACGTTTCTGGCACCGCTGCCTTTGTTACGGCTGTGTAATTTTGTGAGGAAGTCGCAAAACATCAAAAGCACTCATGTTTATTTTGGAGGGGGTGACTGTATTATTGACATGCAATATGCAGTATGTAGGAAAATTGGTATCCTGACTGACGAAACGAAAAATTGCATTGAACTGCAGCCTCTTCCCCTGCTTCGGTTTTTCAAATCATTTGAAATCCTTCCTAATTCATTCAGCGGAAGGTCAGGTCACCTTCACCTTCTTCACCTTTCGGTATCTGACGTGGTTTGGACAGTGGCTTCTGCTCCCTCTACGACAAACAGGTCATTACGACATTACAGTACATTTGCTAAGTGTGGCGTCCAGATCATCACAAACAAACATGGCGGGGGGCCCATGTCTTCACGAAGGCCAATGCATTCTGTCTCGTGCTCCCAATCTGAAAACAATTACAAAACCAAAGGAAATATGGCTTCCTGGAAGGAGTGTCCAAGGAAGATTAACTATGACATTGCCTCAGGTGTTACTAAAGAGATTTATCATTGTTACCTGCTGAAATCTTTGATGAGTATTGTACTCCTGTCACATCAACACGGCATAGCAAGACTGATGGACAGAGTGTGAGAACGTGCAGCTCCATAACCTGACATTCCTGGGCATACAGTGAAAGTACAGCATATGACACCCGGATAACGGCAACAAAGAAACGGCATCTAGCTGCGAACCCTCTTTGGGTGGGGTTCTAAAGCGTGCGAACCACCCGATATGGCCTAAAGGACCATTAATCATTCCCGCAGACTGTGCTCACTACCTGGTTAGTCGCAGTTCACCAAATAGGTATATTTTTAGGTCTGTTCACATCACGTAAGCAGAGTTCGGATTTACATTGACATTGTGCGGTGGTGTATTTCTGTTTTTAGTATTTTCGCTCATTTACGAATAACACACGCCAAATTGCTACACGGCCTTCAGTTTATGGTCATGATAAAACAAGCCTATTTTAATACAACTGTACCTCCTTTAGCTTTGTTTTTAGCAAAACCAATAAATTCCTTCACTGAGTGCTTTGACTCTTGGAGAAGGTTTACCGCAGTAAAATGATTAAACTGCAGGGATCCCTGTGTGAGGCTAATTTGGAGTAAACTACAGTAAGTGCTCGATTAAGCTAAACGGAGAGGCACCAGGCAGCTAAGCATGCTATCTGCTGTATAGCGATGTACATCTTAGCATCAGAGCACAACATGAAGTCAGGAACCAGGTTGTCCACTGACCGGTTGTGCAGAAGCACTTTAAATCACCTTTTTTATCAGCTTGCATTTCTCATTCTGGAAAACACTCCCAGGAATGCAATAGCTGGGAGGAAACACTTCATGGTTGCTAATGGATCCCTATGCTTCCAGACATGTGTGCTGTTTCAGTAGCCTGCCCCGCTATCAGCACCAAAGAAATTCTATTAAACAAACAACAATATGCGTCTGATTGAGACGGATTCGCAAATCATTAAGCACAGTGTAGTCCAACACAAGGAAAAGTTATGACGACGTAGCGGAGACAAAATATTAGCCATGCTACTGCGTCAGGGGCTACCGTCTAAATTTACTTCTCCAATAAATCAGCAAACCGCAGTCAGGAAAATGCTGCGGTCGCATGACTAAGGCATGAGACAGAATATATATGTGTGTGACCTTCCAGGATCCTGATACACATAAAGCTTGGCCTCCTCATGCATATTATGCATCATGATGATGGTCACTGATGGGGGGAGGGGCTGGGGGCTTCCGGAGCACTTGAAGTAGCGTCACGCTCTCGTTCGTTTATAAACATACACAGTTAGGGAAAGTCTTTGGTACCATCAGAGGTCAGATACCCACTGACTCAAGTCGATTTAATGCACCAGTTGATGGGTCTCCCCCAACATTTGGCGACTGTTTCCTTTTGCCTGTTTTTGCTTTTTCTAGAGGCAATGTTTTGATAGATGGACTGAAAATAAATGACAAAAAAGGATTTGAATCATATTACCCACCAAGACACAAATCATGTTCCTGTAGCTCATATACAGAAATATGGTTTTTATTCCTAGGTCTTGTAACATTCAATTTCCAGCAGAAGTGCAACATTTTGGATCCCTAGCCTGTATCCTATCAGTCACTGCCGAAGGGCTGATACTGATTAGGGTGACACAGGGAGGCGAATCCCCACTTTGCAGGACACGGACACACACGCGGGAGCTGGCGGAGAGGACACCTCTGCGTTGAACCTGAAGCTTTCTGGTCATTTGGACAGAGCGAAAATGAAAATGATGCAGTATGTCCAAGGTCAACCACACCCACACACACACACACACGAGCGCACACACACACAAACACACACACCCACGCACACTCACACACGCGCGCAGCTAGGCTGCACAGAAACTCCGTCACATGGTGTTAATTGACTAAACAGCTAATTGCAGGAGCAGAATAGCCGTGAAGAAACAAACGCACACGAACTGCGGTTATTCACGTGCCACGGTCGTCCTATTTCTCATATTTTTTAAAACAGTTTTTAAATGAATGCATTCGTCATTGATTTGCATGTTGTCTTACTCAAAGTGACCTAGCCTCTGGCTATATGCCTGAGTTGAGATGCCCAGGAAGAAAAGGAATGGAGCCTTCCGGACAGACAGCGGGATGCTTCGCCATCATCCGAGGAATTCTTGACACAGCCTCTACATTCAGCACATGTACACACACGCACACACAAACACATGCACACACATGCACTCACACATATACACACACACACACACACACACACGTGCGCGCACATGCCGAACGAGCGTAGGGCTGGCGAATGAGCCGAGGGCGTCTCGGACGCAGAGACACTGACGAGCACGAGGCTGCTTATACGCGTGCCCACGCCCAGAGCCCCAGACGCGTGCCCAATGATATGGGCCACCTTGCTTGCACTAATCGCAGGGAGAAGAATCAGCCACAGCACCAGCGAAGAAAGAAAACAACACAACCAAAAATACAGGACAAACAAACACATAAGAGCCAGTCAACAGCCCCTGAGCAGCGTGGAGTGGAAACCAAAGTTGTCTTCCATCCTACTGACCATCTAGCACAGCTGGAATCTCTACCCTCTTCCATCGTCTCCTCACTCATCTTTTTCTGTCCATCCTAAAGTCATGCAGGCACGAACACAAACAAACACGCACGCAGGACAACATGACAGGCAGCGCAAACACGGTAAACTGGCTGAACAGAGGGGTAGAATCCAGCGCCTTTACCTCGTTGCTTAACAGCGCTGCGTTGAGTGTTCTGCTGATTTCGAACATCTTGTAGTCAGACCTTTTCTTTGTTATCGTTTCTTCTTCTCTACGTTATGTTTCCCCCTCTGTAACGGAAACGGGAGTCAGTCCCCGGGAAAAAAAAAATTTAAAAAATGAAATAAAAAAAAAAAATCTTCTGTGGGCTGTTTTGTTTTGGGTTTCTGTCACCCTGATCTCCCCTCTTTTTGGTACACCTCTGTTAGATGTGGCACTAGTGCCCAAGGTTTCGGAACAGGACTGAAGAGTCAATTTTTTTTAATCTCCCCAGAGTCAGCACATTAAACCAAGCAGCGGAGCTGTGGCAGCCTTGTTCCCTTATCTGTGCCCCACACACTCCCTCACACAATGCGCTCCGATCCTCACACTGCTCTCTGGCAGATTAGCTTGTCCCAAAACATAGCTCTTAGTTTAAACGGCCTCTCTCTCTCTCTCTCTCTCTCGCTCTCTCTCTCCGGTGCTCTCCCTCCCCATCGCTTTCCGTCTCTCGTTCCTTCTCGCTCGCTCGCTCGCTCGCTCTCTCTCCCGGGCGGATTCAGTTCGCTCTGCAGCCACAAGGTGGGAAGGCTGTGCTACAGCAATGGTGCATGAGCATCTGCCGGCCTGCTCTTCCACTCTCCGCTCTGTCCTTTTCCTCGCCCCGCACCCTCGTAAAGCGGGAGCTCATATCTGGCGGCTCATTTTGGTTTTCCTTCCGTTCAAACTGGGATGTCTGTCAAATGAATGCGCCTGCTTCATGTAAACTGATAACAGTGATAAGTGGAGTCTGACCACACGTTGATTTGCCGTGCACATTTACTGATGGCACCAGTTCACGATATGCTCAGAATACAATATTTATAGACCCCAAGGAATAATGAACATCTGTCATATACCACATTATCTGCACAGGGTTGTGACCTTGCAAGATGGCTGTGAATGACAGCATTTATTCTTTAAAAATTCTCATTATTTAATCATTTTTGCTTAGGTTATGTGTGGGAAAATGCGAGCAATGACAGATCGATACCCCATTTAACAGAAACACATGCACCAGCAAAAGGCCGAAAAAGTCACCAATATATAAAGAAAAACCAGGGAATCCAAAATCAAATTGTCAAATTGTTTTTCCAATCTTGGTCCATCGAAGACAGCCTGCCTTTGTTGCACTTATCAGTGTAGAACCTAAAATGCCTGTATGCTTTCATCCATTTAATGTCTTTAAACACTGAGTTCCAATGAAATTTCCCCCGTGGGAAGAATCTGCTCTTTCTGTAAAATATCTCTGATATCTTTCTTGTTACATTTATGATCGCTTATGCCTTTGAATCTCTTTAAACTCAATGTGGCTTTTCATTAACTTAATTAAACAAGTAGGAATAACTTAGATTAAAATTGCAAATTCTTTACACAAGTAAATTTTGAACTGAGTTGAGTATTATTGCAAATCTTTTGTACGCACCTTATTGTCCAAGGGCTTTGGAAACGGCTTGAATTTAATAGTGTCTGTTTCAGTGTGGTCATATACTCCATATACTTCCCTTCAGTTTTGAATGCTGGTGTCGGGATGCTCTTAAATGACAGATTCCGTTGAAATGCAGACAATGCAGAATATTTTATCATATGCTAATTTAATACTATCAAACTTAACAATACAGAAATTAAGGAAATTCTATGCGGCAAGATCATCTTTTAGGCAAATTGAGTCTAAAATTAACATTTAAAAAGTTCAATAGGACAGATCACCTTTGAATTTCTTTTACATAGTGTTACCAAAATTTTATGTATTATGCTAATGCTGTGCTCAGTGTCTTTGTTGTACTCTTTAAAAATAAGCAAAATAAATTAAATCAAACAGACACTGATCTAACTGTAAACGTCTGCGTTCATATGTGTGTTTATGTTTGAGTATATATATATATATATAGTCATGACCTGCTCGTCCGATCCTCCTGTGTGCCACGCCCACCTCGTTACCTCGTGTTATTTCCCAATTGTGATCACCTGTTGCCTGTTTTGCTTGTCTTGTGTGTTTAGTTAGTTTCCCCAGATCCGTCATTGCTGTGCGTCGTTGTGTGCCCTGTCCGTCCTGCAATGTTCACCGTCGGAATTTCGCCTTCCTGCCTCGTCCTTACCAACAAACGTGACAAAT
>JAODKE010000032.1:310486-330353 GCA_026779605.1 Mormyrus hasselquistii | reverse complement strand
TATATATCAACCATATATATGAAAAAATAAGACTACTGGTTTTGTTATAGACATATTGGATGCCAAGGAAGTTAAAATGGATTCCAGTTGGCAAATCATTTACGGTGTGTTTACTTCCTTGATGTCCTGGCATCCATTTATAGATCCTTCAGATATTTTGGTTTCAGTCATTGATCTGCTGTATTCAGCTCAAATCGCGAATGTTGAGCTGGATTCAGGTCCACAGATTAAGATGGATGGTTCTGAGCACTGATTGTATAGTCAGCCAGCCGCTCCTTGCTTGATTTTGATGTATGTCCTGGATCATCATCTTGCTGGAAGGTTCATTTGTGGGCAAGATCCAGCCTCCTGGCAGAACGAAGAACGTGTTTGGACAAAATGTCCCGGTACTTGCCCAAGTTCATGACTCTATCTATCTTAACAACGACCCCAGGACATGTGACAGGAAAATAACCCCATAACATCACCCCCCTGCGAATTTTACACTATACCCTGCAAGCTTTATCTTCCTGTAGCCAAATAAAACGTGCTTGTGAAAAATCCAAAAAAACACAATTTTATTTCCTGACTCCATAACAAACCATTTGAGTTATAAAGCTAAATGTAGTTTAATAAAATTCAAGACACCTTTTTATTCAACAGAAAATATAGTTCAATATTTGTTCTGTTTTTCAAGGGTATGAATACAGAAGGAGAGAACTCGATTCATTAACAAAGTTAATTGTAAACTAAAGAAATTTTGCTCTGAACAAAAAGTGTTGTAATAGGCCCACTGTAATCAGCTACATGGAAATCATTTTGCTTTTTTCAAGGGGGGGGGGGGGATTATTCTTCAGTGAGGTAATCCAAGGCAGTATGACAGACTAGAAAGCAATAATAGAAAACTTTAAACATAACAGCTATACAAAGATCAAAAACATCTACTGTAAATACTGTAAATATAGTAATACAGAGTCATTAGTGTGTATAATGCTTATTAGTTTTTGACATTTTCTGAAATTTATTTATACTGAAGAAAAACATGTTAAATTGCACAAAATCAAGCTAAGTATTTGTAGAGAATATTTATTATTTGTATTTACTGTATTATGTAAGGTATTGGTCCCCAGTGACCTAATTACCAGTTACCTTTGCAGCCTGATTCTGCATTATATAAACCATGTTTTGTTGTTGCTTGCACTGCATTATCAAGGCATTTTAAAGAATCATCGAAAGGAATATCTTGTGTGATATGATAACATTTTGCACAAGCTTGTGACCTAGCCAGCTCTTCACACACAAATTCTAGGACATCAGTCCCTTTTTCCAAGAGCAGATGGCTTCAGAAATCTTTCACATGTACCGCTTTAAAGATAACTGAGATGCTGGTGGTTACCTCACAGCTCCTGGTTTCGAGCCCCAGCTGGCTCTGTAGGTTCTCTCCTAGTGTATCTGCATGGCTTTCCATCCAAGCCCTAGTTGTAATGTGTAACCAGAAGAGCAAATGGCTTTGTGGCCCAGGGTTGTTACTGTAAATGAGGCTTACACTTAAATGACCTTGGTGTTGTCACATTAAACATGACAAATAATGTCAGCGTTCACAAGCTGCATATTTGTGGCATGTGCTTGGTTCTCATTTCATGAAATAGATCACAGGAACATGCTTACAGTCCCATCCAGCAATTGACAGTCAACTATTGACAATGCGTGTAAATAGCATATGGCCAGAAATTTCTGGTGGGCAACTTGTCATAATTTCATTTCATGAGCATCTAAACACACTTATGGGTTACATTTGCACTGCACATTTTCTGAGTTAGCCCAAAGAGCCTTGGGAGGAATCTTGGCGCCCGTGTTGGCACACGATCTTTGGCCTGCAGTCTGTTGGAGGCTTCACACTTGGCCTTATAGGCTGCTGATTTACCCATTAGCGCATCTTACACCAGGATCAGTGGTAGATGTTCGGTGGATGCCATTTCAACCGACGCCACAGTGGTTCCTGAGTCTATTTTTAAAGCTCCCTGGGAAAGAATCTGGTTTGCCTAGACTTAATTAGATGGATAAGGATGATGCAAATGCTTCCTGTCCAATCCAACATTAAAGACTTCAATGTAGACATACCCTTTATAGTTGCATTCAAACTGTGCATTTAAATGTACCATTGTAGATGACACTGAATACAGTGCGAACCTGCACCAGATACGCATCTAACGGCATCCATTGTTTAGAAGCAGCTGTATTACTGCTAATGCTTTGGGAATTAAATCTTTAGCATGACCATGGTAAGGAACGTTTCAGAGTAAAAAAAAAACTTGCTACAACTCTTCAGCCCATCTGCATTATTTTCAGTTTGACATTTTCTTTGGCAATTTTCTCCTCCTTTAAATAAGAAACAAAACACTGCACATTCAGACATAAAGGGCTGCATTTATAACAGCTCTTTGGCCTTTTAAACTTTTAAGTCATTCGCAGCATTTTTTTGTTTTGGTGCTTACAATGTAAAATTCTAGACAGCTACAATTTAATTAAGGAAAACAATAATTTACACTCTTCTCCAACACAAAGACTTTTCTGTCGTCCATCCATCCATCCATCCATCCATCCATCCATCCATCCATCTCCATTTTACATTCCACTTGTCCATTTCAGGGTCCTTGCCAAATGGCCTCTTAGGGAAGCATCTCATGCTTATCAGAAGCAGAAAACATCTAGACAGTTCCATTTTGTTGAGCATGACCAGCAACTGATTAGCCTACCTGTGACAACAAGCCCTGTTGTTGCCCAACTTGGGTGGCCAGACAGCCCTTGTCAGGGAGGACACTTTGCGCTAGGACAGGATTTGTAAACTACCATGTTAACTGAAGAAAGATTCATCCACCTGTTTTCACTGGTGACATGCATGATGACTGTAGGAGACTGACCAATCATCACATAGCAAGAACAAATACTTCCTTGAAATGGTAGCTTACAAATCCTGTTGTAGCTCAAAATGTACTCCTTCACATGGATTATCTGGTCACCCTAGTCAAATCTTTCTCAAACCAATCCTGTGGGACCCCCAGATGGTCCATGTTTTTGCTCTCTATGGAGAGTTGGGAGGGAGCAAAAATGTGGACTGGTCCCCGAGGAACACTTTGAGAAACACTGATCTAGCCCACTTGTAGCGGTGATGTCATGCTTTTGCTCTTGACCTGCAGGCTACGCCTTTGATTCAGTACTACAGACCAGCAGAATACCTGCAGATGGGGATAAACAAAGGAAGGTGGGTGTGAACGGCAAGGCAGAAACACAGGTACTTGGTGGAGATGTAAGAGGATACCGAGGACAGCAAAGGCAGGTTAAAAGGGAGCATTAAGCAAAGAGGCTAATCAGACAATCAGAGAATTTCGGGGAGTCTTCCCAGCCTGGCTCATATTGACAGCTGTTATTGAAGATTGTTTTTTGCAACGTTACAGATGAGATTTGAGGTTGGCAGAGGCATCAGGAGAGATGAGAATGCAGGGAAGGCTCTGCACAGATTTCTCAGATTGTATTTTCAACCACCAATTTTACTTCCCGGTAGAAAGAATGAAGAAAAGATAGGAGGAAGTTATATATCTGTAAGAACGCCTTTGGAGAACCGCAGCCTTGCTTTGGGTGCTTGAGAGGCACATAAAGCTGAGAAATGGGCAAAACCCATCAGCTACTCAATGATAAACATTTCTAAAACTGTTTAATAACCAAATACATAAACAGCCGGTATATATCTGCAAGAAAAACACAGACAGAACACTGTAAAATATTTTTTTAAATGGCATAGCTATAATTCATAACTGGTGGTGAAATAATTAATTTGAATGTTCACAATATTTACAAATACTTGTTACGCAAGTCTTTTACATGAAATAGACTTCTTTGTTTTTTTAATTATGACTCTGATTCACCAGTAATGAGAAACATGCAATGTAGATGTTAGCTGTACAAATTCTATGTTAGTTAAATGTTATAAAATGACACCCCGTCTTCTGCTTATGCATGTATCATGATAGAATTAAGCTATGGTACGATATTTTGGAGGCGCGCTTAAAATAAAAAGGTTAATAATGGCCAATTAAAGGGTTTTACACCATAAACATACACCTAGCAGAGGTTAGCGAGTGCCAGTTTCCTGGAAACAGCCTGGACGTCTGGTCAGATCCTGGGGTGTTCCTCCTCATGGTAGAGTTAATACATTCTTGGTTCTTTGTAATCAACTCTCCTCAGGGACACTGGCTTTGCACATTTTTCTAGGTCAGCTGAAAGACTTACGTGTGTCCACATTTATCACCAATTTGAAATTATGCTCACCATCTGCAGTTTCTAATGACTTCAGTTTATGACTCTCCTATAACATATCATTAACATGAGCCATGGCTTTCTCTAATTTGCACAAATCAAAGGAAACATCATGAGGTTAATATCAAACACCTAACTTAAACGAGATTAATCGCTGTTATATAACATCTTCACGAGAAATATTTTTTTTGCCTGTTTTGTGTATCTGCAGAGCTCTATAATTCTTAGCAATTTAGCATTCTTTTAGGTACATCAAAATTCCCGTACTCCATGATACACTTAAGCCGTTTATTTCCAGTGTAAACAGAAGCAGAGGTCTTACAGGCAAGTTGTGCAGGCCCATGCAAAATTCCCAGCTGCCTTTTTCAGCACCGCCAAATGGAAATGTGATTGGACGGCTCCTCTAATTCTAACCATGGTTTACATCCCTCAGCGTACACTCTCTGGTCCCCTGAACAGGGCCGCTCGACGGGGACAGCGTTTCATAGTTGTGCTGAGGGTGAGAATCGGGATGCTGCAGTCTTGCCTTTCTCTGAGAATGTACTAAACCGTGCTTCCTTCAGAAGTGCAGAAGCAAAAGGCTTCCTGAAAGTGAAGGATTAAGGGATGTTCTCAGAACAACGGCTTCCACATTGTCATACTACTCGCTCTGTAAACAGATTAAACATCCCAGCTGGTTACTTTTATACTATGCACCACAATGCATGGACAGTACTGTCCTTCTACCTTGTTTTTTTTTTTTTACTTGGAAACCCTTCTTTATTTGATTTCTACTCGCCTGAGCACAAACAAATGTGTCCTGAGACTCAGTCTGTGCTTTGGCCTAATGGGAAATTAAAAAGTTGGCTGTTCCTTGGCTCCCACCTTATACAATCATACAGAAATGTGCAGACACACACCCCACTAACACTTTCAGTTTATTTGCTATAACAATGAATAGGGTTCATTTACATAGTATAGTGCTGCCTTGTGCCTGGAGCCTCCAGGACTCCCCATGGCAGAAAATGGATGGATGAATGGATAGATAGATAGATAGATAGTATATTAATCCAAATATTAAACTAAGAAACAGGTAAATGAATAGAGTTTGAGGGATATATTTGCAAAGAACCAGTCAATTTTTATAGAACCTGAATAAAAACACTTTTCACTTCTTTGGAAAAGTACTTTTCTCAGTATTTTAAGTTTTTTAGATTTTTTTTTACATTTATATATCTGTTTACCTTTTTTGTATTTTGGCACACAAAGGATCTGCCAGCAAAATGTCCCCACCACAATCCCATGGTCCTGCCATCTCTCACTTTCGGCCTAAAGCCTTGAACAGACGACCTCAGCTGTGGGATAATCATATTGAGCTGGTGCCAAAGGGGGCAGCAGTCTATGAGAATAATGCACTATTCAAGAACAAATTGAAATTTTGACCTAAAACAGATCTAATACCTTTGAAGTATGAATACGCAGTGAAAGTACACATCAAAGTGTTACGTCCTACCTGTCATGTCAACCTGACCCTCCTGTCTCCTCTAACGTGGCAATATGGTAAAATTAAAAGCAAAACGGGAAAAACACAAAAGCAATAAAGCACAGTTTTTTTATTCTTTCATTTTTTATTTATTTTACTTATTCTTTTATTTTTATTTGTATTTATTTCACTTTCTTACTCGCACATTTATTTCCTTTTTTTTATTTTTTTATTCTTTTTCTTGGAACTCCTATGACTCCATACCCTTTTCTTTGCCAAACGTCTGCCTTTGGGGCCTTTGTCTTGCAACTCGTGACGCAAAGATTTTTTATTTGGAAACTTTTTATAGATACTCTGTATCTTACCGCTTAATTTTCACCTTATTCACATTATTGTACATACAGACAGTAACGTTTATGCTCAGCAGACCCTGTGTGCTAAACCCTTCCAAGAACCAAAAGAAGGGGACAAAAACTGACTTTTATCTTCCCATAAATTTATTTTTTTATTTATTTTCCCTTGAAATATGGACCTACTGATATTCACCTTATTAAAATGCACCAGGAAGTTGTACATGAGCAGTAATATTGTTTCATGTGAAGACACTTTACAAGGCAGAAGGGTGCTATGGATGGAATCACACAATAAAAACAGCAGAAATGAACACCATGAAAACGGAGGGTAAAAATTTTCATGCTATTGTTTTGAAGGCAAGCTGAACTGTTGGGTAGATGTCTTATCTTATCAATAACATTCACAGTAGGTACAATTTTGTCTTTAATTCTTTAGTGCATCTTACCACTATAACAGTAGCTTGTTAAAATCAGCTAGCTTTGTGAAGGAGTTCCTCCAGGGGGAGGGAGTAGTATGGGTGATGTTGGGCAGAGTGTGGATGAAGCTGGAGTTATGTCATCTACTGTGTGGATGAGTACTCTCCAGTTCTCCTGAACAGACTTGTTATAATTTAAGTTTTGGCCAACCCCAGAGTATGTTGAAGTCTTACAGGGCTCTGTGTAGGTCAGACGAGTATCGAATCCCAAAAAGTGACTCTGAAGTAGTAACTGTAAATGTCATGGTGTCACTCGTATCACACATCTACCAGTAATGTCCACATATGACCTTTAATAACCTTTAGCCTTTAACACTCAGCACTGGTGACTTCATTGTGGCTCAGTCACTCTGCCTCCGACCAGCAGCAGGACATCATCCACAGAAGCGGAGCTGAACCATAGCGATTCTCACGTGGCGGTCATTCTGCGGACAACCCATGCTGATGTCTCCCGGGACTTTTATTGGAGAATGCTCAGACTGCAGCGGGAAAGGTGTCCAAAGATGAGACCCAGTGGGACTCTGTACTGCGAAGGAGGCTTTTCGCCTTCGTTATATTCCTGTTGCCAATTGTTCTATTCTTTTATCATTCGTATTCTCCTGAGTTCCTAACAAAGGGAAGCATCTCAATCGACGCGGTCTCCTATCGGTAAAGCGGCACCCTGGCAGAGCTACTGCCTCCGTCTGCCTCCTGCCACAAGTTTCCATACATCTATGAGATTGTTTTGTGCTAATAACCCTGCTGGAGTATGAATGCATAACTGTTCGTAATCCAGTAAGCTCTCTGTGTCCTCTGCATTACTCTCTGGCTCGTAATGTAACCTTTAAAGCTTTAAGCTTCCCATTTTATGACAGGCTATCCCGGAGTGTGATCCTATACATAAACATCTCTGTGTACATAGAATCCATCGAACCGGTTAACATCAGGGATTGTCAGCCTGTCCATATATAAACAGCTATATCCATGGCAAGACTCGTCTGTGTCTGTCAAAAAACTATTCAAGCTTTGTTTTTAAATACAACGTTCAGGGTAAAAATTGACCACAATGTCTGTCATAATCTGCCACGGTGTTGACCCCTGCTTCACACTATGGATTACAGCAAAATATAATTTATAGAAGTATTATTATACTATGTTGTATATATCTTTGAATCGATAATAATAATACATTTACGATGTTGTAACATACCCATTTAAATTTTTAGTGTTTTTGTTGCAGAGGCCAACTTACTTTGTCCAATTTATAATAATTTCCCATTTTTGCACAGTGCATGCAAATAAGAAAACTGAAATATGATTTATTTACTCTATTATGCCCTCATTTATTTTGGACTTTCATAATAAAATTTGAAATTTGTGAGAGCAGAATAGGATGTTTATCGCAGAGAGCTGGTGCTAGTTATTGTCTTACCATATATATAAAAATATCTGTTCATTTCTCAGTCTAATTTCTAAGCTGCTTGATCAGTGAAGGGCTGCTGTGGGTGTGAAGCCTAACCCAGGAGGCAGGGGGCAGGAAACAGCAGGTCCACCCCGGATGACATTCCAGCCCATTACAAGGCACACCCACCCTCACACACTGTCACAGACTATGGGCAAGTTAAAGGAACCAACTCACCACACTGCATGTGTGTAGACCGCTGGATAAATGTAGACTTCCTGAAGGAAACCCACAAACACCCAGGAACAACATGCCAACTGTAGGAATATAGGGTGTGAAACAGGAATCCGGCCTGCAATATACTTGTTAATACAGAATTCTTCACTGCGCTGACAGATTCCTCTTCAGAAATAACATTCAAACCTCCCCTTGCAACACAGCTTCTTTTCCCTGCATATGTTACACAACACATGCCACACATACATCAGCATAGATGCTGATGACATTTTTGCATTCTTATACATATTAGTGGATTATTACCTCCAGTGTTTAGATAAAGGCTAATATTGCTTAATAAAGGATAAAGATCAATGTCATTTTCTATGTCATTATCACCTTTGCTTTTCGTTTCATACAAAATATGAATGGTAATATTCTGAATCTACACCTTCACTAGAATTTACAGTTAGTTTAAAGGAAGGTTTTCTAAAATATATGTGAATCATATATTGAAGTAACACCATGAATAGTATGACCTATCAGTCATTATCAGTTGCAGCACAGAGGTGAGGCTGGCTCTCTGGTACTTATCTGTTACAAGATACATGTAACATATGTGTAAAGGCCATCTAAGTGCTGTGTAATGGGAACATTAAAGAAAATATGAAACTTTATAAAGCTTTATAGGGTGTCGACAGCCAAATTTCTTGATAAGACAGATAAATATCTGCTATGAGAGCAGATAAATAAAATTAATGAATTACGTTTTGATTGATCGATGTAATTACGGCCATAATTATAATTCTAACTGTCTACTGACGCCTGCATGCTAATGTTTCACTGGCAGGGAGCCATCTTATGAGGAGTGTTATCAGCTAAGCAGTTCCTTAAAAGCAGCATTTAGGAGGCAGGTTTTCTATAAACAGGAATGGACTGTCACTTGAGCCGCTGGGTGATCTCTTTGTCAGCTGCCCTTCAGCCCCCCTTTCTGGCCTCTTTAGTCCCACAAGTCTCCTGATTACGGTCTCCATAGTAACTCGCTGTCTCTTCATGCGGCCACTTCTTCACTGGTCCCCTGTGCTCCGTCCTTTTATTGCCTGAACTCCCAGTTAGGGAAGATAGTTTGTATATGGAAGTTAGCAACTTGGAGATCAGGTTACTCGCAGAAAAAATCGAACAGCATTACAAACGCAATGTTGACATAGAAACGTCTTTTCAGTATGGATTTAAATTTGAAGCATTTGAAATCATTTATGCATCAGTTTGAAATTAATCTATTTATCAGGAAAATATTTGTTTACAGTTATGACAAATAGTTTGTGAATCTCTTGGAAAAATCACTATTTCTGCATGAATGGGTCCTAAAATGCGATCTAATCATAATCAAAGCCATAGTAATAAAACAAAGACACTTTTTAATTAACAAACAACAGCATTTTGTATTGCTTGCATAATGTGTATTTACTGCATAAGTAGTTTAAATAATGATGGAAAAAAATGTTAAGACTAACTAGTGAAAGGCTCCTTTACTGCAAATAAGCTCAAATAAACCAAACGCTTCCTTTAGGTTCGGCACAGTGCTTAGGAAGTGTTTTGGTGCCATGCTCTATACCAGCCTTTCTCAACCTGGGGGTTCCAACCCCCAAGGAGGATGCAAGATCATTTCTAGGGGTCGCCAGATCATTGTAAATAACTGTACAGTTACTAAATAAAATGTCCATTCGCACCTAGTTATGGGGGGAGGTGAGGCATGCGGTGGGGGTCACAATCAGTGTTATCTTGGGGGTCGTCACTCAAAAAGGTTGAGAACCACCTGCTCTATACAAACCTGTTTCTGTCCATGTTCATGCCACGTTCAAATCATGCAGACAGAACACTGTGTACATGTACCAGTGACTGCTTTTGTCTCATTTGTCTATTGATCATTGTAGCAAACTTGGTGGGCAACAATGTTTTTTGGGATCAGTGGTCTCCTATGCAGTATCGTCCCATGAATTTTCTACTGTGTTTCTTATTGTAGACTCATGATCACAGACATTAACTGCAGATCTATAACCCAGTCTGTCTGACTGTGTACTTATGGAGGCCCAAGCCAGTAGAATTTTTTTTGTGACATGTTCCAGTCATAAACATCCACTCTTCTGATGTTCTTTGAACCTCTTCTGATTTGGCCACAATGCAATTGAAAGAATTCTGTTGTGAAGAGCAGGTAACGAACATTGTGCAGTTTCTTTTACAGGTCAAACCTACACCTGAATTGACTAGGACTTCAATTGCCCTTGCTTCAAAGGGTCATTATCATAGAGGTCCACACATACCTTTTTTCATCAATGTCCTTGATTGATTAAAGCATTTGTTCAATAAAGATAAGGCAATGTAAAATGCTGTGTGTAATGTTTATTAAATAGGACTGTTCTTATTTAATATCATAACATAGATGATTATCAGATCTCTAAATGAACAAAAAGACTAACTAAACTATATCATACTATAAAGTACACTTTACAATATGCATTCATAATCCAACCAACTGTCATGGTCATGACCATGAATGTAAATAGCAACAAATACATGCGTAACCATTCGCACATTCAACTGATGGATATCAATGCAAAAATATGCTCTGTTTATAATAGCAATAGCAATTACAACTTGGGGAAATTGTTTTTTATTACTTCCCTAAACTTGCTCTTTGTAGAGTAAGCTGCCCGCGAAGGTTTGGGTTTGAACCTACAACCTTGCGATTACAGGCACACAGGCTTAGCCCACTGAGCCACATGCTGCCCCCTAATGTATAATTATTAATGTATAATTATCATATGTGTTTATATACTGACAAATCTTAAAGTCATTTCTTTGTTCTTCTACGTGTACGACAAGGGATTCCTGACCTATCAGGTTTCAAGCTTTGGTGTCCAGTAAAATATCCATCCATCTTCTACACCCACTTATTCTCTTCAAGGTGGTGGGTGTTAGGACTCCTTACTAAGGAGTCTATCCTGGAGGCTACAGGATCAATGCAGGGAGCAGCGCAGGACAGGGTGTCAATCCATCGTACTGCTTTCTCACATTCATACCTACGGATAATCTGATAGCTACAAATCACCATAACATGTTTAGACCGAGGGGGATGGGGAGTACCTGGAGGAAACTCCACGATAACACGGGGAGAGCATGCAAGCTCCACATACAGTCGATCAGGGCGGAAACTCCAACGGTCCCAGAGCTGTGAGACAACAGTGTTAATCGCTGCAGCACGGTACCGCCCCCAGTAAAATATTAATTTAAATTAATTCCGAAATAGATAGGCAGAAAAAAGTGTTGTAGTTTCCTCAATATAATTACCTATTGGTACTACTGAAACTGAAAAGATAAAATGAGAAAATGATAACTATTACTGATGATTCCTCATAACCTCACAGACTGACGGGCACCTATCGGTGTACCGCTACTGCATCACATTCATTACGTACCAGTTTAATCCGTCAAGGTTACACAGGCACGTAGGGTTCAGCTGCATGGAAGGATGATTTTACAAGCATGACGCATTATCATTTACCAAACAATCAGAGAGTCATCCCTGTAGCTTTGTTGAAAGAGGAAAAATACTTCTATTTCTTATTTAAAATACCCCCTCGTGGTCCCATCCATCTGCTTGTGACTCACAAAAATTATATCCAACAATTTTGCAAGAGAATGCAAAAATGCTGCCTCCCTGTACCACGGGTAACTATCCATTCGATCCAGCTAATTAGGTGTCACACTAATAGTGGCAAAGTAATTAGTCTGGCCATGATTGTGCCTGCTGACACACATTCAGATTGTCCGGGAATTCATAGACGGTAATCAATTTGTGGATATTAATACTTTTCTGTTGTTAAAAAGCTTAATGAAGCAGCACGTACTCGCTTCTGTCTGGAACAATCATAAGATTTCGCGGGCTGAGACTCTATTCGACTGAAGGTAAAGAATGGTATAAAGACAAATAACCAAATACATTGCATACAGCAAAAGTGTTTAGAATATGCATGGGTTTTCACCCATATAATTAACACAATGACAAGTATAATATGATAAAAACTAATCAACTATAGGCCTAATCAAATTCTTTAATCAAAACCGGAATTTCTAAGGTTTTAGTCATGACATCTTGCGCGGCGACATATGGTATCTGTATTTGTAAATATAAGCTACACTGTAAAAATCAGTATTTATCCATTCTTCCATTTAACTACCTAAACTAGTATATAAAGTTTGTGCCGCATTTTGACAAAGCTTTGTAATTTTCTCGGCTAAACTTATATGACTTTAGTGTGTCATAATTTTTCTAAATTGTATTTTGTTATAGCAGAGTTGAATATCTCGTTTTTTTGTACCTAGGCGCAAAATGCATGAATTACAAAATGAAACCAATATGTAATTACATTTTAAAAAATACCGAAATATTTTGCATATGTAGAATCGGTGGTAGGATACTGGTATAATAAAGTGACACAGTGCAATAATTGTTGTAGTGTAGCAGCCGGGAGGTCAGAGGCACGCGGAAGCACGAACCCCGCCCTCTGTCATTCACGTCGCGTTACCGCGGCAACGCGCAGGCAGCGTCGCGTGCTGCCGTTTGTTGCAGGAGGGCGAAGGAAGATGGAGGATACCATCAGAGACCCCGAAACCGGTGTGTAAACATTGGCAGATGTTACCTTTACGCCCCATTATGGGGCCAGTCTGGAAAGTACATACGCATATAGACGACCGATTCGTTATTATCCGGCCCCGTTGTACCTGCCTTGCGTGCAATAGGGATCTCCGCAGACCGGCTAAGTGTTAGCTAGCAATTCCCCGACACTGTCATGGTTTATGTTGTGTGCTGCTAGCTGGCTAGCTAGCTGAGTACTTTTCCGTCAAAATATTATAAAATGCCTTCTATTTTATAATGCAGGGAAATAAATATACGTAGGCGATGTTGCTAGCAAAGCATTTAAGCGTAATAACAGGCTTGCTTTTGTTATTGCTATTCTGTTTGGTTTTTGCTAACCTGCTGGTGACTGAGAAGTCACCTGCTGTAGCAGCTGAAATTAAGCATCTCCTCTCAACTTACTGTGCTCGTCGCATCTTTATGGTGTACTTATGCATAGATCTGCCCCCTCAAGCAAATAGTCTTTATTTTTTGAAGAAGTGAATATCTGGTTTTCAGCTCCAAATATTGGTCCCATCATTTTCTTTATTTGTTTATTCATGAGATTTAAATGATCGAATTAAATATTCCACTCTTCAATTGAAGTAAATGCCCTTCACTTTTAAGTGTTCTTTTTTCTCCCATTAACGGTGACCCTAAATGAACCTTGTTGTTAAAAGTTCCTTCCGGTTTTGACTTCATTGAAAGTGTCTGGGCAGTGAATTGACCTGCAATATCAGAAACTGCTTTTTTATTTGCCTTGGCTTAGGTTGGATTACAGTGCTACCCTTCCCTTCCATTACATATGATGTATTTTGTTTTCTAATATTATTCTTTCTAATATTGATTTATTTCAGTCTTTTTATGACTGGATGGGAAAGTGATTTCTTCTCTGGCGTGCAACATTAATGCAGCATGAAGAACAGAGAGGGAACATGTTTAGTGTGGCCATGTTGTTGTGACTGTGGGACCCTCTATCTGTGGCAAGTGGAAGATGTACTGATATTTGCTGACAACACACACCCACGAACTGTGCTGGAATCTTCCATTGTGTTTACCGTTTTGCAGTGAGGGGTGTTACCTTTGCGTTTGTGTCCCTACAGTATGGGTCTGGCTAACTTATCAAAACAGAAGATGCAGTTAACAGGCAGAAATGATAACTGATCACACAGCATCTCCTCACAGCTTCTCACAGTTCCCTAACATGAGTATAATATTTGTCATTGTCGTGAGAGATGTGTCATTATAAAATTGCTTGTTTTATGTGTTCTATTTGTATTTCTTAAATTATCGTCATTTTAGATTAAACATGAAACATAGAATTTACAATGTGTGTCCGATATAGCAAAACATTCAATGTGAAATTATGCTAAAGGTTAAAAAAGTATAACTCTGGAAACAGGAGTATAATCCGTAATTCCATTATGCATTCCACATTTTCTGTTAAGGTTAAAAGGTTATAAATAACTAATGTGTGGAGTCTGACATGGCCTACTGAATGTTTTTACTATTTTAAATCCATGACCCACCACTGACTATTAGCTATTAGTAAAATGAGGAAAATTACCTTCTATTCAAAAAGCCAACATTCAAGAGAAATTGTGTTTATCTCTCCCTCTGTCTAAATGATTAGCATCTAGATACATGCTCCACCATATAATACAAAGAATACATTTAAAAGTGCAAATGATACATTACAATTCAATTCCGCAATAATTCTATAGTATCCAAGTAAAATACAGTTTGATTCAGTTGTGACTGGATGCAATTTAGATCAATTTAACATGTATTGATGTGTCCTACTTTTGAAGTTAAAATATTAAAAAAAATAAAATGTCACTTTAGTCTGTGCAGCAAAAAATTAGTGAAGTTAATAATAAGGTCTTAATGTAAAAAAACGGAGTAATATATTGTAATTTTAACATGATGCGTGTATAGGTTTGTGATGGCTTTATTGGTTTCTAGATGATTTCTGTTTAAATTTGAGTTGGTTTTGGGGTTTTGAATCGATCCAGCAACATCTTGATTTCCGGATTGGTTTTTTGTTACATCCTGTTTTAAGAGTCATGCAAACTGACATATTATTGAACTTGGGGTATTCAGATATATACAGTGTATTTGGATCTTAGATAAAGCGATGCGATCTAATGCTGACTCCTTGCCTGTGATGCATGAGGATGCACATGTGAAAAATTCTGAAAAGCTGATGTGTAGCAAACTGCTTGACAGAGTAGAGTGTGTCTCTTCCAGGTGCTGAAGCAGGAGGAGAAGATGCTTTGGTGGGCAATGTTAACAAGCTGCTGGTCGTCCCTCAAGGTTACATGGGGGCGAAACGGAAGGGGCACCTCGTCTTTGATGCCTGCTTTGAGAGCGGTGAGTGAAACACGTCATAATAAACACGGCATAATAAAATGAACACACAAATAGAACATACATCTAAAAATCATCTAAAATAAATGAAAGATAAACTACCTAGGAGCCACTTTAAATATCTGTTATTTCCATCTGTTATTGGCATGGTTCGAAAGTAAGAGGGTGGGGTTTTGGGGCAAAGCAAGCGAAATAAGTTTTTCAACCATGTTTTTTTTTTGCTGTGATTTGCTGAATATTTTTGTTGACAAGTTAACAATAAACCATTCATCTTTGGAATTTTTATTATACAAATGATCCTGAGTTAAGTTCGGAGCCTAACTTCTCAAGTTTTGCTAAGTTGCCTCTACAAACGTAAACTTAAATTGACCTGTAACAGTTCTACTTGGTGTAGTTTAAAGATTATATAGTAAATATTTGCTCACGTTTTATGCATATACAGAAATTTTGTGTATCTCTTTAAAATAAGTTGACTCAGAGTTTTTAAATTTTTCATGATCTGATTGGCTTATCAAACATGTAGTTTGTCGTAAAACCTGTTCTTTCAAAAAGCTAATGGTTGTTCCTCCCAGGTCAGTCCAGCATTTGGAATCAGATTCATACGTAAGCCTGTACTCCCAAATGCACTTCAGTATTATAAGTGACTGTGAAGCACATATCTACTAATATTTTTTTTTTAAATAAGCTGCTTCAGATCCGTTGGTACCTCTTTCTGCTATACAGTATCAAACCAGATAAAAGTTTCGTAAAAATGTCTGGCTTATCGTATTTGTTCATACTGGTTACCAACCATATTTCACTCCACAGTATCTGCTATTCATAAGTGAGAATGATAATGTTTCTGTCTGTATGAGGATGGAGACATATGGCTGAGGCAGCCGCTACGTTACCTTAGAGGAATGGTTTCTGCAGCCAATCATTTCAATGGCAGTTTGTTTAGACCAGAGGTAATACCAAAAACAGGGATGTTGGGGATTTTTAGTTAAAGATTAGCTGTCAGCGATGTACTTTTCAAAGTCAAATGAATTTCTTTAGGAATGATGCTACCAAAGCTGTGTGTAGTTATGTTATTTGTGAATGCTTGATTTCTCACCTCTGATTGGCTAACATTGTCTTAACACACGTTACGATTGGCCCATTGGAATGGGAGCTGATCTACATGTCAGGGGGTCATTCTGGTAAAATAATTAATTCAATTTCATTGTTTTCTGTTGCTCCAATTGTGGTGGAACTGCAGAGACGATCCAGACATCTTGTTATAGTAATAACAAATTGTTTTTCAGTCTTGGAAATGGTTGTCATGCAAGTCATTTTTTTGGTTTAAGCGCTATTAAATTGAATACAATATATCGTATTATTTACACCTGGAATTGATTAAATATGTTCATGCAATTTCATGTTTTTCCGGTAGTACACATTGACACACTACTTAATAAGCGTTTAAGATGTGTTTTTTTTCACATGTGAATGTGGTCTTGGTGGTTTTGTTTTGTTTTAATAATATGAGAAGCTCAGACTCCATATGTACTTTTTATGGCCGAACCCAAATTGGAGTATTGTGACCATGACTGTGTCCATTAATGGCAATAATTAAAAACTGGGATGCATTATCTAAGTGACTGCTCTGTTACTTTGTCAATCTCCCTGCTGAAAACTGTAATTAAACTGAGTTAATATTTGACAATTGCTTTGCAAATGTTGTTTGATTAGCACTTTAAAACAGACTGAATGTAGAGGCAATGAAAGTAAGCCCCCCCCCCCCACCCCCCCCGAATAAGGTCAAGTGTTTAGTGGAGAGGGTTTCAGAGCTGGAGTGATGGTGAATCACTGCGGCTCTGCAATGTTCACAATATCATTGCCTGTTCAAAAGACAACAGGGTAGCCTTCATATTCCTGACTGGCAACTGGTTCAGTGTGCTAGAGTAATGAAGCTCACCTTTAGCGGCCTAAAGACTGCTGTCATGACGCAAAAGGCTTTTGAGCAGAACTCATGTGTTTTGTATGTAATGTACGGTAATGTTTACGGGGGAAAATGTTTCCTTTCTTAGCACAGACACACAATTGCTGTGGGAGGGGAGGTCCCTGAGTTGGTTCTATAAACTGCACAGTATATGTTTGTTATGATGCTCTTTTTTGAATTGCTAACATTGTTTTGCTTTGTGCAAGATGTATTACCTTTTTGAATCTTTTTTTGTACAATGGTAAGTCTACGTATATGACTTTATAGATACAACAATTAAACTATTACAGATAGTAGTCGCAAATGTCAGTATACTGTTTTTGTGTCGTAGCTACGACTTAATCCAAAATAATTAGACAATAATTGTATATCCATGTCTTAAAAATTTAAATTGCTAAGGATAATAGTAAGAGTATTGTAACTAAATGATTTATTAAATCAGAGATGTGAATTAGGCTACATAATTTCGATTTATTATTTTTAACAATACACTGCAGTGACATTAAGCAGACCAAAACCAAATATAACTATGCAAATCAGAACCTACACAATATTCCAATATATTTATTTCCAGAAAAGTCTACCTTCTAGCAGTTAATGATCAGATGGCAGGAATGATTGTGTAATACGAGAACTGATTGATGGCACCGATGAGCAATGCGTACACACTGGAGCTGTGCTACAGTGAGCAGAGCCCAACTGGAAGGTTGCAGTGATTTGGAACTTTTGGAGTTAGATAGAGAGTCAATAGCTAATAAGGGCCAATGTTAGAGGTTTGGGAAAAGTGGAGTGATGGTGGAGAAAAACACATGTTTAGAGGGATAATATAAATAAATAATCAGGTGATTTTTATATGATATATTTCTCCCAGTTGACATGCTCTGAGGACCTTAGACATTGATTAATGGGCTTTGGGCTCCCAGACTGAGATCAGTTAACATATATGACATTACCCCGATGTCCCTGGTTCCGGAAATTCTCGTGAATGATTTATGGAATTGATATTAATCTCTTTCCAGTAAATGCATTACTGAAGTTGGAAACGGAGGGGAATTGATGTTACCGCGCTAATGTCAAATTAATGTCCTGTTGCTGTTTCAGCGGAGCAGCACTGCAGCTACGTTTTTAACCACTTATGAGCTGATGGCTCATGGTGTGAATTGCAAGGGGAATATTTCCTTTTTATCATTCTGGTATGATTTCCTGCCCTTCTGATGCCCTGCCGATAGTTTTGGGGTTGAGGGCTGTGCCGTAGGGAATCTGCGTACCATAAAGATACATCCAGCTAGGAAATGGGAGCTGATCTGTAGTGACCAACGTCATTAGTTGTCTGTTTCTTTGCTCGGCTGTCAGCATATAGTGTAATATGTTCTTCCTTGTCTCTGTCAGCCCATTTGATTAACAGTTATCGCTCATGATTAATTATCGTAAATATCCATGAGATGTACACATCAATGTGATTGATGTTGCTGCTGACATGCATCCAGCTAAGCCCAGATCTTTAATCTCCATGAGAAAACGAGTTGCTGACAGTTCAGATGACTCCTCCCTGTGTATGAACCGCACTTATTTTTCCCCCTTTTTAATTTAATCCCATCGCTCTACCCTTCTGAGCCTGTCATCCTCCAGCTAACCTGTTTAACGACCACTTTGTTTAACGTTCCACTGACAGCATGGCATTCATTTCTGTAGATTCTTAGGAAAAAACATTTATCAAAAAGACACAGGTTTATGTTTGTTTTGGTTGTAACAGTCTCTGTGAAGATCCAGTAAAAAAATCCAACAAGGTGATGTCGGAACCCACTGAGGCATGGCAATATCGGGAGCCTCTGAAACAAATGGGATTGGAAGGCACAAGTGGAACCACTTGTCATGTCACCACCGTCTTCCTGTTAGCCTCGTCCCTTGACAGTGATGTCTGCTCTTAACATCGGGTAAAATGGCCCAGTGATGTCAGAGCCTTTGACGTGTGCCGCTCGCTTCATTTCATGAACACATCCTTATGGTTTGTAATGAAAGACGAATAAATTATTGTATTTAATTGCATTTTAAATACATTTCAAAGCCATTTGGACTTTTTTAGTGTTGATTATGGCTAGGGGTTCCTACCCGTCTGTCTCACAATTGCAAAGATCCCTGTCATTCCAGCTGTGTGATTAATCTTTTAGTCACTGAAGCTATGATATATTTACAATGTTTTCGCTGACTTTGTTTTATGGTGCCCCATTTGTTCACTCTGAAATTCCAGATGAAACTTGATTCATTAAATGATATTCTCAAGCAGATTTTCATATGTAAAAGAACAGGTGTAAATTCTTTAAGAAATTAAACATGCATCTAATGCTGTCAGTATTTGTGAAAAAGTGGCTTGTGAAAAGTGGAGCGGAGGCTGTGAGCAGCCACTCTTGTGTAGAGTGACACACAGATGAGGGTTGAGTTGTCAGTGCTGCGCTGTGTCTCACTCTCCGTCATGTACAGGTCAGTGAAGGACCTACAGTCCAGTGTGAGCATTTTCACCATTAAAGCACAAGCCACAAGTCCATCGCAACAGTTCTCCTTTCATACCAGTGTGAGCATTTTCACCATTACAGCACAAGCCACAAGTCCATTACAACAGCTCTCCTTTCATACCAGTGTGAGCATTTTCACCATTACAGCACAAGCCACAGGTCCATCACAAC